>CAIGRO010033728.1:0-10486 GCA_903798355.1 Fraxinus baroniana | reverse complement strand
GGAGTGAATTGCCTAATTACGCGCTGAACTTTGCGCAATGCGTCAAAGGGGTCATTGAACTATAAAAATCACTCAAATGATCACTGAACTTTACAAAACGTTTCCACTAGGTCACTGAACTTTAAAAATCACTTAATTCATCACTGAACTTTACAAAATGTTTTTACAAGATCACTAAACTTTGCAAAATGTTGCCGAGGAGATCACTGCATTAGTGACCCATGAGAAATATTTTGCAAAGTTCAGTGATGAATTTGGTGATTTTTAAAGTTCAGTAACTCCTTGGACGCATTGCGTAAAGTTCAGTGCCTATTTAGGCAATTCACTCCGAAATGTCCTCAAACAAGAAATCATAGCCAGTCACGAAGTGCATGAATTTATAATAATACATGTTTTAAAAAATGTAGCTGGGGTAGCCCAAGGTTCAGTGTAGGCAGAGCCTGAATTGGGTTCGCCCGTCCTTGGGTATAGGTAGAGATCTAAATACTCGGTATAAATTTATTAGTGTTTCAACTAAAAATAATGTGGGTGTAATAAGCATTTGTTTGAATAAAGTCGTATTGTCGTGCGGTTCAAACATTGTGTAATCAACCCATGTTAGTTGGATATTTATGTCGGTCTGTGTTGATTTTGAGCGCTGTAATTATTATTATCATTTACTTTTATATAGGATTGAATGACATTCGAAAAAGTGGATGTAATAGTAATACAACTTGTCATTTTCTCTGTCAATTTGCCTTGATAAAGGATAAGACTTGGAAAAGAGTTCAAGGGTGGCGTCGAGGGCTAGGGGGTTAGAAAATGTTGATTAAGCCCTTGATTGGTAAATGTATTAGGTTGTTCCTAGATTTTGATAAAAAATAATGAAATGTATTGTCAAAAATTTATGAAAAAATAATGAAATGTATTGTCAAAAATTTATGAATGTCGTGAAGTATGTGATCAAAATTAATTATTAATTTTAACTTAAATTAAAATTTAGATTTTTATTCTTACCAAACACGGATTAAGTCTATTTGACGAGTCTTTTTTGTTTACCAGTTTCTTGATGCAGTGGTTTGCCATCTATCGTTAGCATATTTATTTACGGGACTTGGGGTTATTTGTATGTTTTCTTGACAAAATTTCTGAACATTACATGTAACTTGACAAACATTCCTGCTTTACTAGCTATTGTTATGCCAGTCAACTATGGCCATCAGTGATCAGACCAAAAATTCTGAATCCATCACTGCTCTCAGATAACGATGGTGCCAAACTTAAATATTTGTTGTTTATATTTGCTTATTGTTTTCACATATTTTTTGAGTTTATGAAAGTTTTAAATTAGTCGAATATTTAGACCTTCATGTGTGGAATCACACAATTAAAAGCAACAAGTTACTTTTGTAATTATTTCTAGATGATTAGAACCATCAAGCTAATTTATCCTACATTCGAATATCACATTTTGTAAATAGAAAGCAGTAAATAACATCAATATGATCACGGAGAAACCCTCAGCAAATGATCAAAAACTTTGGACATTTTGCCAATCAATAATTCACTAGAAACGATGAGACTTACAATATGGTATAGACCCATTAATACTTAGTCTCCTCTAACCTTCTTCCTATAATTATTTTGGTCATCCTGGATTGCTTTCTCGTCACACTAGCTCCCTACCCCCGGTATCGTTTATCTCCTATGGACCTCCAAAAACAAATCTTGTTCTTCAGCGCCGAAACTTCAAGCACCTACTCTGAAGACTAATTGACGAAGGCATGTTTGATGTTTGATCGACGATTTTGTGTGTTTTGATCTATGGTTTAATATGAATGTTTATAGCTCAATCAACAAATCTAAGTTTGGATGAATTTATGGCTCAAATAACATGGTGGTTGAATCTTGGAATCGATGAAAGTATTTTGGATCTTCAAATTAATGATCTCTATAGAAAAATATGATTCAATACACTTTGGGACGTTCGTGGTGTAGACTATATGCAGGGAAAAGTATTTGGAATGAAAAAGACTATGAAGATACGTGTTTAAACCAAACAAGAATTCTGACTGTCAAACCACCGCTCAGACACTAGGCTAGTGCTAGGCGAGCGGCAGACGTTATGCCGAGCGGCAAGCTCACTGCTTTTGCTGCTTGAACGAGCGTTAGGCTAGTGAAAAAATGTCCTCGATGTAAAATTTTCAATTCCAAATCTTGATCTTCTTCTTTTTTTTATTTTATTTTATTTCTTTGACTTATTTTTGGACACAAATCCAAACTATTTTTAACAATAACTTGGATTTTACTAACCCTATTTTGGCATTGATTACAATTCGTTTAATTCGTAATACAAATCAATTACACGTGATTTTGACTTAGGAAATTGACAATTACAAATCAGACTTAATAGTTTTAATTAGGACTCTTTTGGCACGAAGAACTGGACAAAATTATAAATTTAGTTTCCTTTTCTTTTTATCATATTTCGGTACTATCAAGTAATATGCCAAATTGATGACTTCCGACAAGATTTTCTCCACGCAAATCAGGGCAGCGAAAGCCGAATTTATACACATGAATATTTCATAAGACAAAATGCCAGAGAACTTGAGAATTTCCACTATACCCTGTGATTTTCCTAGTCTACAAATTTTTACAAGCTCAATACCTCAAGGCTTAAGCAACCTTAAAAAAATGTAAACCATGTAATGATCCCAAACCCGATTTTCACTGGAGGAAAAAGCAGCAGCAGCAAACAGAAGTGAAATATTCCAGCTTCTATAATCAGATGCCTGAAACTTGAAACCATTGAATACTCGGTCGAGTTCATAATCTAACGTATAAAAATATAGGAATATGATATTTTCCTAAGCCATTCGAGCGTTTATTTCAGCATTACACTGATGCTCCCTGCTGCAGCTTCTTCGACCCCAAAACATACTCGTACACGTAGTTTTCTCCAGTCTCATTCCGTCAATTTTTTCCTGTTCATTTGATGTAGACTGTGAACGACGAGGGCATGCTTCTTGAGTTTCACTTCCTCTGGAATCAGAATTTGGACAAGGTCCATCGTTGCAGGTGCATAATGGGATTGATACAGAAGGAAACGGGCTACAAGTCACTGGGCAGAAAATATCTGAAGAAACAGAATCTGAGCGAGTCTTCCTTGCGTCAGGTGAACCTACAGACTGGGATCTGTCTTGTTCTCGATGGTGAAGCATACATGGCGTGCACAGGCTAAGTGATAGGGGTAGGTTAATTTCCTTTCTTGAAGAACCAGGCAATTTCACAAATGCAACAATTCCATGTCGGCATAAAGGACAAGGAATCGAACCAGGTAGAACTAACGATTCAGAAGGGATATTACTTGTCGAACAAATGTAGAGTGCACATCTAATACAGAGTTCGTGGCCGCACCCTACAAAATTACATCATCATAAATTTGAGTAAATAATGCAGAGAATCAAGATTTCTTCCCTGTCAAGTGTCAACACACAAATATAAACATAACATTTTCTGTCTATATATGGATCTGTATATACGTGTGTCCACATTCACGTCTCTCTCTCAATCTTATACCGAAGAAGATTAGTCTCCATTGGTTTTCCTTCCGATATGACTATAAGGCCAGGGCATTGGTCTTGCATAGTAGGTGGGCTGAGTTGAACAAACAAACACACACCTGCAGAGCAACTACATCTACTCCAGGGCGTGGAAGATGAATAAACAAAAGTACAGAAAGTTTCATAGAGGTAAAGTCATGAACATATAACATTTTCTCCTCTAATTACACGACTATGCATACGCAAATTTATACATCCACGTTCACATGTCTCTTTCAGTCTTGCACCAGAATAGAATATTAAATCTCCACTGCTTTTTCTATGTCTAGAAGGTTTCAGCAATGGTCTTGCATAAAAGCAGGCTGGGCTAAACACAAACATGCATAGGGCCAAATAACCCAATTCAAGGGCATGGAGACCGGGTATATTAATACACACAAATAAATAAATAAATAAAATATAAAACATAAAATGATATATGTTGCCTGGTGAGTGGTGAGAGCAGAAGCCAGAAGAAGTAAAAATCTGAAGTTGGGACCCAATTAAAGCTGAAAATGGGGTTGGCCTCAGTCTCAATACTCTGTATGTTTTCCAACTTTTTTCTAAAAAAAAAAAATCTTGCAGAAATTCTTTATAAAATTATTCATTTATGGCATTTATTTTTTTGGCGCTTTGCATAAAAGAAAACAGAAATTATATCATATCCAGATGAAGGAAGAAGACTTCATATTAAGAGCAACAGAACATCAAAACAACTCTCACCAGAAGAAATTAAATCTGGGGAAAAAAAAAAGACAAAAAAATTGGTTCTTCTCAGCTCCAGTAAGGGATGGCAGGTTTCAAAGTCTAAGGAAGAACACCACCGCCATCAACAAAAAATAATAATAAAAGCATAAGAGCCTATCTTGGTTCGATCCTCCACTAGAATGTCATAAAATGACATCATCAAAAACTACCACCACAAAAAAAATATATGTATACATAAATAAATAAAAACAGAAGTCCCAATAAAATAAGAGCATATCTTGATTTCATGCCTTCTTAGTATGCTGATATACATACCATCATAGAGAGTACGCACGCCGCAATCTTTTACTAAAAATATGAAACAGAAATTGTATTGGTAGGGAGAGAAACAGCAGACCTTCAGCAGCTACTGTACATGCTCTCTCCAGGCAAACAGCACAAATCTCAGCTTCATCAGAAGTGGTTGCTGAGGAGTGCAACCCATACTCTCTGCAGAAAGAAACCCAAGAAGAAAATATAATCACGAAAATATAATCACCAACATTCTCATCATAAAACGCACTTAATATGCACAAGGAAAAATGATTATAATCATCACATAAATATTATATTTACACAAAAAATTTAAATGTTAAAGATGTCTGATGCTCTACAGCAGCAAGATTAGCAAGAAAAACAGATAACAGTTTGGTCGGGTATATTTAATTTTCTGGCATTCCATCAGGAATTTACCTTGCTATATTAAGCACGCTAATGAGTGGCAATGACAAATAATTGGAAGGTGGAAACATCGGGATTGTCAAGTCAGAATTAGGTGAAAGCAGTGGCTCAAGCCAATGACGGCCACACATCCTTGCAATATCAAGAGGAAGCCATCTGAAATATGCACAAGTCTAGGAAATGTTATAGTAAAAAGTGTAATAATTAACGTCAAACAATAAATAGTTTAGAGCTGAAAATAAAATATCTACTATGCATGTGTGTCTTCCGTGCATTACCCATTGCAGTTTAAGGCCAAACGACTGGCGCCTCTTGCAAGAAGAATCTGAAGAAGTAGAAAAACAATAATAGAAACATATGTCAGTTGTGAATAGCAAGAATCATAGACAAGGAAATTATTTGTTGGAGAAATGTATTAGTGTGTGTTAATGATAAAGGACTAGTTGGGACCTGGCAACACTTCAAATTTCCCCCACAAGCAGCATAGTGCAAAGGAGTGCTTCCGGCTCCTAACAAAATATGATCGCAGAACAGGTTCAAGTTACAAACAGAAGTTGTTTCCAACATTATGAAGAGTGAAAACCAAGGAAACTACATCATACCTATCAAATCCATCGATGTTCCATAATGGAATGTCACTGTTGACACATCTGCATGAAGATCGAGTAGGAGTTGCACACAGTCATAATATCCATTCAATGCAGCCATATGAAGAGCAGTAATACCTCCGTCGGCAGCCTTATTTACAAACTTGGAGAGAGCACTGCAACAGGACAAGGAAAACATATCATGATTGGGTTGAAGATTGGAGTTTCTACTAGATTTCAGTTACAGGACTCTATACACTTGGAATATGTGGAGCTTATAAACAGAGGGTGGAGAGGCATTTTTTCGATAATGTGAGAAAAATGGAGATGTGTGAGATCTCTCATTGTAAAATTTCTGCAGCAGTGAGTGGAGGTAGTATCATAAATCTGTATGTTCTCTCTTGGTTTTTATTTCTTATCCATTATTAATGCTCTCAGAGTTAAGGATTAAGGATTAATCCATAACATTTACTATATTTACAATAACTAATGAGGAAAGCATAGGTATAGCAGCTTTCTTTTTAAGAGATCATCAAACGAAAGTTTCAGATTTTACGCTGCCCAACAAAACTTAGAAAAGTCGAGCATGTTATAAAAATGGGATGCATATCAATTTTGTTTTATTAAATGAGTTCTATTATTACTGTTAAAGAAATCATGATAGAGCCAGAATACAGATCTTAATTCAAGAAAGTCATCAAAATCTTCCCAGATGGCATTCATGTTTTCCGTTTTATTTTTTTAATCTTGAGATCTTCCAAACACGATCAAAACTGCTTCAAACTAAATCTCAACCAACAGTTGAAACTTGAAAGTAATAGGAACAGCTAAGTAACACAACTCATTCATCCTCATTTCTGATTTCCATCTCTATGTTCATTTAGCATAAATTTAACTTGCAAGCAAGAAGACCAAATGAGCACAAGAAAACACAAACCTCTGTTCATGCTTGCTTTTAGTATTTGAAACGTCACCATTTGTTCGAGCATTTACAGATTCAAATGGAGCACTAGGAACAAAATCAGCGACTGCTAATCTTAAACACCTCACGTGTCCATTCACCGCCGCAAAATGGAGAGCGGTCCTTCCGCTAAGATAATCTGCTCTTGTAACCTGAATGCCCCGAGAAACTAATTAAAAGGTCAAACAATAAATACTCAATTGGGTCAGAAAGAAAACTTTTGAAATTGACATCTGAGCTTACAGCCCATTACTTCAGGGATCACTGTAAAGAACAACTATTAAGTATTCAGTATTCCCTAGATTAAGCTAAATCACAGAAATAAACAGAAACGAAAAGACATTTTTTTTAGAGGAACAACTTACATTGCATCTAAAGAGAAGAAGTGTTTGAACAACTTCCCAGTGACCATATCGGCATGCTTGCATCAATGCTGTCTGCATAAAAATGTTTAAAATATCAAAAAGGTTTCTAAGTCAAATAGATTAGAGATCCATCAATTGGTCTGATGTCCTAGAAAAATTTCCAGCTATACTTTATCATAATTAATCTAATAACAGGATCAAAATAACACTCGGACCTGATCTCCTTAAAATTTTGAATAGCAAATCAGAAATGGGCATACCAACTTCCACACACTCATCGTATGTATAAGTAAGAACCCCAATTCAAGACCCACAACACAATTCAACATAATTCCCCAAACGAAAATGAAAATTAAAATCCCTGATAAAAAAATGTTACAATCTTGTACCTGCCCACAGTAATTTCTTGAATTCACATCAGCTCCATTTTCCAGCAATAGCCCCACAATCTGAAAACCCAAACTTCCGAAAATAAAAACCCACATCCAAAAATATAATTACTCACACACATACACACAACTATACAAGAACAAAGACAAAATTTATTGATGGGCTTATCAAGAAATCACCAATTTTTATTTTTAAAAATGATTAAACCTCATTGTGGCCTTTAGCCGCAGCGAAGTGAAGGGGAGAGTTTAATCCACCAAAAGTTGAGTATTTCGCAAGGCATGGATTGCAATCCAACAGCATCCTTGCTTCTACAAAATCTCCATCTCTAGCTGCTGACACCAACCTCTCCCCTGAAGCTGAGCAACCAAAAGAATTCCCCATTCTTGATTCTTGATTCTTGGTTCTTGAATTTTTTTTTTTTTTTCCCCTCTAGAAATGCCTAGCTTTTGTTTCTATCCCTAAATCTTTATATAGATTGTGTAAGTGTATTTCTTACATAGGATTATCAGAATTATAATAAGATTAAAACAATGAGAAATTAGGTCAACCGTCGTTAAACAAATTATTAAAAAGCAGAAGAAGATGGAAAAAGGATGACTAACAATGAGAAATTAGAAAGAGGAAATTTCTTGACTATATCAAGTGCAAGATTTTCATGAAAAAAAGGAGAATTACACTGCTGGAGTTTTGCATTCCTGATTTTAAGGGCCATGGGTCCATACTAGGAAAAAATGTCCTCTAAATTTATTACTTTCAATTTTCTCTGTCGTGTTTTGGAAAATGTTGATTCAATTTTACTCAATTATCAATAATCTAAAATGCATAAATTTTGCGTCAAGACTAGCTTTTTAAAGAGAACGTTATTTAGAGTGGTTAGATGATAACTAACGTGGCATAGTTAAAACATTGCACTATGCTATCTAATTTAATGTATCAAAATTCAAAAGTATCTATTTCTCAAAAGGTATTCTTTCACATACGGAGCCAGACACACGACATTATTTTGTTCCTACATTCTACGTAAAGAATTAGGTTCCTATGGTCCAACTGATTGAATCAGTGTATGAAGGCAAGCTGTGCTTTGGAGTAAAGAAAGTATCATGAGACAGTAAAACAAAATAACTGATAGCTGTCTCTGCCCTTTTCCTACAAATCATGCTTTCAGACTGTTCATAAAAAATTTTGTACAGTGACTTACTTAGAGAATTTTACAACGTGTTCTATGGATGAAAGTCTATGTTACAGGTAAATAAAAAGACTTCTAGTTCCAAGTATAACTCAAATTTATTTAATAAAAGTGAAAAAACAAAAAAACATTAGAGAAGAAAAATAAGAAATTTTTTAATTTAGCTGACTCATTTGGTTTAACAGAGTCTCTTTTAAATATTATTTATTTTTCTTTATTACGTCGGGATGGAGTCTGAGTTAGCTTGCAATGGAGATGAATTTTCAAAAAATCATCTATTTTGCTCACATTGGCACAATTCTTAATGCATTTTTACTTATTTAGCTTCTATTTGGGCCATATTTTTCTTTTCGTTCTCATTCTTCTACTCATTTTCAACTACACATTTTTCAATAAAATAATATTTTCTATCACACCAATAATTTTTCCTTTTTTTTTCAACTAAATATTCCTCATCACATCAACCAAAAAAATGAATTCTTTTAAAAATAATGCGCACCAAACGGGGGCTTAAAAGTGGATTGTATTTAGAAATAAGAATTCATATGTAAAATTTTGATTGACGACATCATATTTGGCAGCATCACATTCATTTATTTTAAAAACTATTTTTTTACATCAAATGCTCAAATTTTGATATTACATGATTGTCAATTGTATTTGTACAACTAACTTTATTATAAAAATAAAGGAAAATAAATCCAGTTGTAGGGCCAGTTGTCAGATCTTTAACCAGTGTTTTGAAAATTGAATTGTTATTTGATTGGATGGGACAGGAAATTTTGAAACTCACCCTTGTTTGTTTGAATTTAATATTTTAAAAGTGATTTTGTTAAGAGTGTAATCGGTAGAGATTAAAATTGAAAAATTAATCGTTATTGTTGATTTTTATTAGACGAGTGAGACCCAATAACGATCATATATTTAATTTTAATTGAATTTTATTTGTTACCAAACAGGCTCTAAAAGTTTTTTTTTTTGTTTTTTAAATGTGTGATTAAAAAGTAAAAAGTAAATAAAATTATGAATTCACGATAAAAATGAATTTCGAGAAAAGTGATTTTGAAAATATCAAAATCAAATAAGAGTGCAACTTGGTGTAATTACAATTTAGGTTCAAACTTTATAGTTTATCCCACCTAAAGGCATATACAAGACATTTACCTATCTTTGAGCCTTCATTATTTCAACTGGGCCCTTCTTGTCGCTTAATGCATTGACCTTTTCTTTTCTCTCTCTCTCTCTCTTTCAGTTGGGCCTTGATTTTTGCTTCAACAAAAATTGAAAGTTCAGATACAAAAAGGCCTATAATTTCTCAAAACAGCTTGGCGTCGCCCGGACTCGAACCGGAGACCTTCAGTGTGTTAGACTGACGTGATAACCAACTACACCACGACACCAGATGTACCTATAGTGCTGATCTTATTTACATATAGTTTTCCCAAGCATTACAGGGTTACTCCTAAAACACGATGTTTTTTCCCTTCATTGAAAAACAAAATACATTTTCTAAGGGGTACTCTGAGCCAAGCACCAAACCTAATAGTTTTTCATCACCTTTGTCAAATGATTTTTATCGTTCTATACCTTTTTATTTATTAAGAGGATTCTCAGTAGACTTCACACATTCTAAAAGAAAGCTTAAAATCAAATCATTTGTCTGATAAGACTTTATTCTTACCACTTGAGCTAAAAGGTGCTCTTATTTTATATTTCTATACACGTACTACTTTTAAAGTTACTATCAAAACTTATTTAAACTATATTCATTTTTACTCAATTTTCTCGTTTCTTAAAAATTTGTTAAAAATTAATCAGGTTCATTTGCAATATATGAAATAAAATATATTTTTTATTTTCTTTGAATTTTTTTAATATCCTTACATTTGAATGTAGGAATTTATATATTTATCTTATCGTAATACTAAAGTGGTATAATAGAGTTAGCATCGCATAAAGTTCAGATTTTGGAATATTTTTCT
>CAIGRO010033725.1:0-20482 GCA_903798355.1 Fraxinus baroniana | reverse complement strand
ACACTTTAATTCCATGAAACTTAATACCCATTAGTCAAAATTTGTCTTTTGTAGATCACTTTAATGACTAATACTTTAAATAATCGCACCACTCATTTTAATTTGTTACGTGTGGCCCCAAATATTGTTAGAATATTCCAACATTAATTTTACAAGTCGAGGGATGGTGGCAATGGTAGTATAACACTAAATGCTACCAAGTGTTGACCACGATGATAGTGAAAATAGACGGCAAAATGTGTGTATTACTATGTATTATAAGTGAAAATAGACGGCAAAATGTGTGTAATAAACGTAATTTTATAAAATATAAGACATTGTGTTACATAATTTTCTGAAAACAATTAAAAAAAAAAGATAAAAAAAAATAGTATTATGAGTACAAAAAAGTTTAAAAGTAAGTCTAAATTAATAAAATTAATAAAAAGCTAGTTATGTATTTGAGATGAAATGTGTTTATGTATTGCTGGTTACTAAATTGTTGTAAAATTCTTAAACCGAATTTGGCTAGAAATAATATTTGTTTCAACCATGGAATTGGATTAGGACGGTCTTTTTGACATTACATAATTTTATTTATTTATTTTTATAAATACATCACATTTTAATTATATTAAAAGTCATTAATCTTCATTTATTGTCTAATTTATATAATTCTTTTTTTAATCATATTCTTACTTTAATCATTCGTTAACTAAAAAATCTTGTATTCTTTCATCCAAAAATATTGTTAGCATGATTTAATATCATAGATATATATATTTAATCTTAATTTTTATTTCTATTATTTTATCTTATGTAAAAATTACGAGGAAAAAATAAGTCTCTTTACTTCGTCTTATTGAAATTGTGACCATAATCATCATCAGGACAACTAATATTAATTAGAAAATAAGAATGCAATGAAAAAAGTTGCGGATATGAATACGATAGTTAATAAATATTTTGAACTTTTCATGTGATTAATATATGGTGTAGTCATGAAAACTATGGTGTGAATATATTTAAATCTTTGATCTACAATATATAAATGTGTGAGTAGGTGGAAAATATTCGATTCTCCATTTGCCCTCGCATTTTTTAATTTATGATCAACATTACCCTTAATATTAAATTTAATAATTAAATAAATCATTTTATAATATTAATTTAACAAATTCTGAAATTTATGTCAATCAAATATTTATAAGCATTATCATATACAAGTTACATGTAGTTAAACCCAATATTTAATTTTTAATATTATCGCTTTAAAAATTATTAACATTATATTTAAAATTAGGGTAAGACTTGAATTTTCATATAATAGACATACATAAATTTAGAACTTGTTGCAAATTAATGTAAATAATATAAATTAAAACATTTATGTTGACTATTTAGAATTTATATAATGACGATTCAAATAATAATTGCTTATGTTATAATATATCAGAGAAAAGAGAAGAAAAATATATAGTCAATACACTTGTGTGTATTTTATTGAGAACAAAAGTTCTAAATTTATAGGTGAAAATTAGTATTGTAGTCGTACAATAAGCATGATAATAAGGTTCATTCACTAATTTGTATTTAGTTTACAATTTTCCCTTTTGAATGGCTATTACACATCTATGTATTTCATTAAAAATCTTGTTTGATGAAAATCAAGTGGGATAAAAATATCAAACATAGGAAAAAAATAGTATAGTTATTTTTGGATTATTAAAAACAATTAATGTTTTTTGTGAATAAATTAGCAACGTTATCACTTGAGTGAATTGTTGAACATTAATATCATTAGTCTTCTTTAGCTTAGGTGTATAGAAGAACTTTGAAGAAATATACTTTGTCACGTCTTCTTTAAAATAGACTCCTTTGAGTTGTACAATACAAGATGTATTGTCTTCATATAATATTGTTGAATTATCTTTTGTTGAAACTAATTTGTATGATGCTTGGATATGACATGACACGTTCCTAATTCATATACATTATCGACTTGCTTCATGGACTATAATACTTTAAGAATTATTTGAATATATTTCTATCAAGGTTTGATTCATGGATCTCCATAACATAGCTATTCAACCACATATATATAAACATATATAATATTAGCAATTTAATTTATGTGAATCAAAGCGATAACCTTCATCTACATATCTCACAAAATTCAATTTTTATTAATAAAAATAATCACATATCAGTAGTACCTATTAGGCGACAAAAAGTGTGTAACATTACTCCAATATACTTGAATTGGTGTAGAGCTATATTTTGTAAATAGATTTACAAATTAAAAAAGTTATATCTGATCGATTACAATTTACAAGATAAGTTTATGCTTCAAAATATACTAAAGTATGATATTTCAGGATCAAGAAACTTTTCTCCATATTCAATTAGGTAAAATCGATCTTTTTCACATCAAATGATTGAATAACTATAGGTGATACCAATAGATGTGCTTTATCAATAAATAAAATGTGTTTTAGTACCTTCTCTACATATGAATATTGATGAATAAATAATCCCTCTTGGAAATGTATACTCTGTAACTCAAGATAAAATTTGATTTTTACCCAAATCTTTCACCTCAAATTTATTTTCAAATAATATGCAATTTTGTTGATTTCTTCATGAGTTCCAATTAGATGTAAATTATCAGTATAGACTGTCACGATTACAAATTTAATATTTTTTTCTTTTCAAAAAACATAGATAAAGATTGGTATTTTTATAATCTACTTTTAAAGAATATTCATTATGGCATTTATACCACATGCGTCCAAATTATTTCAATCCATATAGTGTGTTGGAATGTTCCAAACATAATGACCTTTACCGTTTTGTGCATGTTTGATGGGAATTAAAATCAGATTTTTAACAGATTTGTTAAAAGTTGATGAAATGTGTGGTTGAAAAACTGTGAATTCCATAAAATATGTGGTTAAGATTTGTTGTTGACTGCAACTTAAATTAAAACCTAAATTTTAATTTCTACCAAATATGGGCTTAATTGAAAACATATTTTGAGGAATATATCATTTGTTTTTGTCACTTTAAGTCCTTTAGGTGTGTATATATATATATATATATATATATATATATATATGTCATTATCAAGTGAGTCATATATATAGAATATTGTTATATTCATAATTAAGGTGCACTTGAGTCTACACATCAAATTAATTAAAAGTATAAAATGTGACAAATTTCGGCAAGGGTTTTCCCTCTTTTGGAGATTTTGGCATGGAAAGTGCTCGATTTGAGTTTATTTTAATGTTCAAGAGGTTTGACTGCAAATATGTTTTAATTCGAGGCGACTATTTAGGGTGGAAGTTTGGATATTATATTTTTAATCCTTTTTTTCCTTGTACAATAGCCTCATTTATAGGCTTATTAAGGGCATTTTGGTCATTTTGAGAGTAGACGTTCTCATAATATTATGTTGGAAGCAGTGGCGGACCCAACATTCGAGTCCAGTTCAAGCGGACATTGACTGGACGAACGTTGACCAGTCAACGTTGACAATCAGCGATCTTAAAAGGAATGTCGTTTAATAATATTTAATTATATAATATTAAAATTTGTTCAATATAATATTAAAAATTGACCCAAGCTCAAGACTTTTTCGTGTTATTTAACACATTGGTTGCTCGACTAGAAGCAGCGGCGGGACTGGATGCACTACTAGAACTGGAAGAAACAGGTTTGGACTTCCGTTTCGGTTGAAAAAATCNAAATGTGCAACATAAATCATTCCTAAAATCAATGCAACTAATATTTCATGAATGATGAATGTATGTTAACTTAATTTCAATCCTAAAATTCATCTACTTTTATTATGATAGTTTTACATATTTGAATGTAGTATCATAAAGCAAATTCCCCTGATTCCAAACTTTAAATCCGATTCCAAATCTTAAATCCAATTCCAATCCCAATTTTATTTCCCCCCAATTCCAAACCCTAGACCCTAAATCCAATTTCATTTTCCCTCAATTCCAAATCCAATACCAATTCCAATTCAAACTCCAATTCCAATTCCAATTTCATTTTCCCCCAATTCCAAATCCAATACCAAACCCTAATTCCAATTCCCATTCCAATTCAAATTCCAAATCCAAATCCAAATCCAATTCCAAACCCTAACCATAACCCGAATCCCAATTCCAATTCATAAATCATATTTCAACCAAATTGAAAATAATCACAAATTCATGATTTCAAAACTTAAGTCATAAACAGAGAATAACACCAAACAAAAAACAAAAACAAAAACAAAAAAAGGATGGGCATCAGAAAAAAAAAATTAAAAAAAAACTTACGGGTGTAATCGTGTAAGTGTAACGGGCATCTCGGCGAAGGAACGGAAGAATAGTAGAAGAGGGTGGTCGCTGGTCGGTCATGGCGGAACTCAGCAGCGATGGGCGACGGTGGCTGCAGCCTGCAGGCTGCGTGAGGATTTTTCTCTATGGTGGGACTTGGGAGCTCTGGAGGTCACCTCTTGATTCTTGAAGGCTAGAGTGGTGGAATGAGAATTATAGTTGCTAGGCTGGGCTGGGATGTATATATATATATTAACTATTGAGCCAAGAATAAATGGCCCAATCCAATAAAAAAAATAAAAGGGATGGTCTCAGGTCTGGGTCTAAAAAAGCCTAATAGGCCAACCCACTGAAAAAAAAAAATGAAAAGTTTGTTGGGCCAGCAACGGTCCAAAGGCCAAACTTTTAAGTTATAACAAAAAAAACGAAAGAAACCTGCCGGAGAAGACGACGGACTGAACCAGGGCTGGGGGATCTTTTCTTCCCAAAATTTTTTCCGACGGATCCCAGTACGCGCCCCCCCTCCAGGCCGGGTGCTAGGTCTGCCACTGGTTGGAAGTCATGATTAAGTCTTCTTTTCAAAGTTTGTTGAGGTTCGTGCTTTGTGACACCTATCTAGCAATCTATTGCGAGCACACATGGGTTTAGCGTACTGAAGTCCTTGTTATAATTTTATCAGAGTTTGCAATAGCTTTCGTCTATATTTGAGGCCTTTGGTTATGTTGCCGGTCAAATCTTCCAAGGATATTTCTAGCCAAGTATTAGGGTTTTGCATGCTCGGATTCTTATGTGATCCTCGACTGCTGAGGCATTTATTGCTCAATGTGCCTCAATGGACTAGGCGCAAATGTTTAACCATACATGGGTGAATTCATGTGAACAATAATTATTTCAGCACGTAACAACAACAAATTATAACTTCCAACATCCTTCATTAGACTTACTAGGTAGATCCTCCTCGATCTCGTCATCCTGACCTGAAACTCTAGCCTACTCCTCTTCCTCAGTTCCATTTCCCTTTGAAAAAACTATGGTCAATCCCCTCGTCAAAGGGAAAACTCATTGCTGCCCATTCAGGGTCCTTAGAGATGGGATTCATACACATGATCTCTTCGCCACCTTTCAATCTCATCTAGAGAATGATCCTCCCTTTCACCTTGATCTCTAGCCCACGACAAACACTTGAAATTCTCGTTATCCAAACTCATCCTCACCATGAGCAAAGAATGTGTGTTATTGTAGAGAAGGATCACCTTCATAGTACTTTGTCGTAATTTGTTGGGATCGTTGTTTTCATATCTGAGGTCAAGGGTTCTTGGATTGGTAAATCCCTTCCCTCCAATATACGTTAAAAAGTTGTACTAATCAAATAGTATAATAAACAAAGTTTTAGTTTCTTTTTATTCTTGAAATTATATGTGTGTGTGTACAGAGAGAGAGATAGAGAGAGAGAGCCTTCATGCATGCTTCACTTGTACATGGATCATTCATTTATATTCATTCCATGGAACATAGTAGAAACTGAAAGCGAAGTTGTTTTCTAACACACATGACAAACTACCCATGATTGGACGGTGGACAAACAATCTGGACCATTCAATCCTCTACCTAATCTCTATCGAGCCACATCCACTAGGTAATTGAGGTACTCGTAACGTGGGCATATTAGTCTATGCAGATCACTTGCCATTTCGACACTACACACATATAAACATTAGGTGTTACAATCGTTCAAGACCTAAAACTTAAAAAATCTACATGTCACGGACGTGGAAGATATTCGGATTCTTAACAACGATATCGTACATGTAAATTGAGTTGAATTTTGAAAAGTCTCTTGGTAGAGAAATGAGATCGATCGAAGATTGTTTGTGGAATTGGAGGAGCTGGGGATCACCTCCATAATACCTCTCCCAACCCAAGCCAGTCAAAATTTGGTCAAGAGATTTATACGATGCCACTACCTCGTTCGTTGGCAAGTGTACCAAAACCTTTCTCCTTAGACTACCGGCGCTATTATTGCCCTCTTCCTCGGCTCCTGGATTTTCAACCAAGCGTATCACCCCATTATTCTTGAATACCCAAACACCGGACATTATTTTTTTGCTTATTTATTATGAAAGAACTATGAAATTCTTTTTGCTCAAGTACTGAGGGAAACAATGAACGGGGGGTGGTGGATGGTGGAGGTAGTGAAGCGTTGGAGGGGTATATATAAGTGTATCGTGGGACATAAAAAACAAGAGAAAAATACTCTTGAAGTGGGATGAAAAGATGGGCTTAATTGTTAAAACTTTGTAATAGAATCTATTAGATGTTTAGTCTTCTTAGTATGTGGTGTGGGCATTTACTTCCTTAACTCTTTGACATGTAGAAGGATAAAGTCATTTTTCATCATATAAAAGATTTTAGATGGTGAGTTTTTTTAGTATGTGGGAGGCACGAGATTGCCTTGTACTATTCGTCTTCATTAGAAAAAACAACGATTTTAAAGGTGGAAAAAAAAGACACGATCTAGATGTGAAGCATGTAAAAACGCATCATATGGAAAATGCCAACCCGTTTTGACTTATGCGGACTTAGTCACCAAAAGACGGCTAATGCGAGTCTAGGAGCCAAAATGAACATATTTATTTTTTATCTTTTAAATTAAATAAATTAGTTAAAATAAAATAAATTATCAATATTAATCGAAGAAGACTTAAAATCATGTTAAAAGTAAAGAAATGCCTTATTACTCATGGGCGCGACTTGAAGCTTGACTCTACATCTTCATCATGTTTTACCTTATGCACAACCTCAAACGAAAATCGAAGACAAAACTTGGACTATGTCTCAATGGGAAATAGATCCCTTGATTGCCTCCCTTTTCTGGTTTTCCTTCTCTCTCTCTCTCTCTCTCTTTTTTTTTTCTGTCTGAAAAAAATTAATATATGGCTAAATGGATTCTAACGAGTTCCAAATATATAGTGCTCTCGAACTAGCACACTATATAATTTTTAAGATTTCAAAATTAGTGCTCTCGATCGTCTTACCAGCACTTTCGCTATCTCATTCTCACCGTAACGAATGTAGAATTATATTATAAAATTTTCTTGTTCATAAGTTAATTTTTTTTTTTCTTTTATATTATTTCCCCTACTCTCGCTGTAAATCTTTTAACTGCCAAGCAACTCTGCTATGCTCAATTTGCACGACCTAAAGACTTCTAACTTCAGTTTAATAACTTCGCATGCACCACTTTCACCAACAAGTCGCATTTTGAAAACACACTTTCATTTCAAAATTAAATAAATGTAGATTATATGCAAAATTATTGGAAATTCCAAACCCAAATTAAAGTGAGATGATATTTGAATAGTGATTAAGAAAACTTTACTCTTTAATTATTTTATCATTAATTGAGCCCTTTAAAATTAAATAAATGTAGATTATATGCAAAATTATTGGAAATTCCAAACCCAAATTAAAGTGAGATGATATTTGAATATTGATTAAGAAAACTTTACTCTTTAATTATTTTATCATTAATTGAGCCCTTTTTTGGAGTTTTATTTTTTAAGAATCACTTCTTTTTCACGCTCATTTTCAACTGCACATTCTTAAAAAAGAAAAAGAAAATTACTTTTTACATTTTTCCATAATTTTTTCCTACTTTTTAATCATAAATTCAACAAAAAATAAACTTTGGAAAGAAGCACATCTCAAAGTATCAAAATCAAACTAGGGCTAATAATTTTGTCGTTAAAGAACAAAGGGAAGACTACTAGAATCAAGATTCTTGTTATGATCTTCCTGATTACTCTTCTAATATTAAATTTCCTATGGTTAAATATTTTAATTAATTAGGGTGCAATTCCCACATTCTAGAATAATCTTTTACCTAATTATGATTGTTGCTTTTCAAAATTTGTCATATTATAGGAGAATAAATCAAAAGTGGTTTCCACTGTAATGCACAAGTCCCATCACACATTCCATAAAAATTTCGTAGCATTAGTTTTAACCAAAATTCGATTCCGTAACAAACATTTTGACATATGCGATTGGGTTAATAAATTTTAACTAACATTGTTTTTCATGTAGTGATCGTGGAATCATATAAAGATATCGAATAGACGATTAATGTATCAAAGTATACCCTATATTTTATAGCTTACTTCCTATCATACATTCTCATCAGTGTCACGGCTAAAAGGGTAAGATACGTTTCTGGTGGACAAAAAATTGCAACCATTAAGGATGTGTTTGATGCACATTTTTTAGGGGAGAATACATTTTTTTGTGATGTAATGGTGAATATGTGATTGAAAAGGAAAGAAAAGTTATTTAAAAAATGTATTCTGAAATAGTAGATTAATAGAGAATGTGTGCTTGAAAAGGAAAGAAAAGTTATTGATATAATGTAAAATATTATTTTATTGAGAAATGTGTAGTTGAAAATGAGTAAAAAAAATGAGATTGTGGCCCAAACATGGACTAGAGTAAGATACGTGTTTATTGCATGAAGAATTGCCTTCGAATCCTTGCGTTGACTTGCTCATGGCAACTTTTTTGCTACCCAACGGCCCAAAATGCCAATTGTGAATCTCCTTAATGGGATTAGAAAGTAAATTCCAAAACTCGATGGAGTATCTTTATCTCATAATATTATTGTAATAAATGTCTACACGGCAAATCTTTTTGTCGCTTCACTAGTATGAGGAGCTTTTGTTCCTATATGGTATTTTTATACAAGTTTAAAAAAGTAAAAAGTTACTTCTAAGTAACTTGTTAATTCCAAACATGTTTGAGTTCCATTATCTAAAAATTCGTTTCAACCATAGTTTTTCTCAACAAAATAATTTTGCACGTAAATTCAAATTTTTTCTTACTTTTTAACCTCACATTCTCCCGAAAATCACTATTACGAAATTAATTTTTCATAAAAATGGGACTCAAAGATAGCTTAAACACACCACTTTCTTATTTTTAGATAAAAATAGTTATTTGTTTGGAAAAAACCTCTTATGTTACTATATATAAAACAACATAACTTGTTTCTATGATGGTTTAATCGTAAAAAATGTCCTTAGGTTTGGCATGTAGTGTGCAAAACGTCCATACGTTTCAATTTTTTGCATTTTCACCCCTATTTCACCGTTTCATTGCGAAAAACGTCATTTTCACATGTTTTAACATAAAATGATCAATATACCCTCATATATAAATAAAATAAAAAAGAAAAGAATAATAAAGAATAAATTACAATCTTACTCCTAAAACTTTTCTAAAAAATGCAAATGAGTCCAAAATTTATGAAAATATTATAAATAACAAAACTCTCTCTCTCTCTCTCTCTCTCTCTCTCTCCTCCACCCCCTCCACCAAAACCATTTGAATTTCACCCCTTATTTTGACTCCAAAATTTGGCTCGAACCTTTTCTCTCTTCTCTTCGTGGTGTGTGAGGAACTACATTTGACTCCAAAATTTGGCAAACGAGGGGTTGTAATTTCGGCAATTGAACAATTACCCAATGTTGTCTGAGCCTGAATTTGAGTTTTCCCAAGTTGATTAGTATGTTGGAACACAATTGAGCCACAAATGGATGGAAGAATTTCTTTGCATCACAAAGAACGCTTGAAAGTATATATTGGACATTTTTTACATGTATTTTATATGCATAACTTTGAGTGTATCTGAGCTGAAAGAATTCAGCAAGGACTATGGTAATTATACCTTATGGGAATGGTTTGAGGAGGTGGTGAGAAATATCTATAATTTCTTATTACTACAGCTAAGAATTTTGGAAGAAAGATAATAGAAATGATAGAAGTGAAAATTGTTCTGATTTTGTGGACTACCTGTTGAGTACAAAATATGGCACATGTTGTATCAAATGTTATCATCCTATAAATAATTTCATTATGGAAAAGAAGTTCTACGTGCTGAATTATTATATCTTTGAAATGTGGAGGTGTTTAAAATCTTTGAAATGTGTGGGCATTTAAAATCTCAAATAAGATACACTTTATATTTATTATCCTGTGTAAAACTGACTTTTGAAAGGTTCTTCTATAAATAAAATTGGAGGCGTGCATGTGAAATACAAGAGTTGAAGTTCGAACGTGTTACTAGAGATTAATTTCTAAATTTCATATGTTTATCTTATTATAATTAGATATGATATATTGATATTTTGAAAATTTTAGAAGATTTTGCAGATATGCAGGTGAAGAATAAAAGCTTTGCAAATTGATGGTACCAAATTATTGTCCAAGTTGTTAAAATAAATTATAGTTTGTAATTGACATAAATCATCAAGGGGGGTGGATTGAAATCTGTTAGGATTGATACCACTTATTGTGACACCAATAACCGGATTGATATGTTGAAATTATATTGCAAATAATAATGAAGTATATGATCAAAAACAAAAGAATAAAAAATAAGAATATTGTAGAGGAATTAAGAGATTTTATTGACTCAAGAATAATGGAAAAAATAGAAAAACTACAATAGATTCTATAATTCTAGTAATCTATTTTCTCACACTTATGTAAAATTGTATAGAAGAGCATAATATATATAGAGTATATGTAGAAAATGTCTAAACCCTCCTAATAGAGTTGTTGATGAAGTAGAATACCAGAAAATAGAGTCCAAAACAAATTAAAATTCTTAATGTGCTTTCAAAATAGAACTTCAACTTGATATAGGATTTCAATAGTATTCCAAATTAGAATTTTTCATGACGTGCACTTCAATTAGAATTTTTCAATTACTTCAATCAAGGAATTTGGGTTACACCCAAATTTTAACAAAATTATAAGGGAGTCACCTCCGAGAGTAACCCAACATTTGTGATTAGAGATCACATGAAGAAGTTTCTATGTTATAGAAACAACTTGTACTGTGTGACTTGTAATAACACTATTTTCTTTGTGCTCATCACTATGGGGATAGTGTTAATAATAATGTGATACTAGGAAGGATTTAGCTCTAAATGAATACCAAGGTGAGAATTCTCGCAAAGTGTGGGTCACATGCATCTTTGGAGGATTCATCTATGTAAGAGTTGTCTGAGGTCGTGGCTATGAGATTGTGCTATTTCCTAGAGACTCTTACTAGAATTAAGACTACAACGCATGTCCATTAAGAACACTACCCGCTATGAACTAGAAGCTAGATCGATATTGTGTGTGGAGCAATTGAAATTTTGCCAAAGGAACTTAATTCAAGACTTGCCAATTATGGCTATCACTAAGTGAGGTTCAAGTTCAAAAGACACTTACACCTATTGCTTAAGTTGCTACTATTATATATATTTATCTATTTTGAAAGTTTAAAATTTGTGGGGGATTATTGTAAGATAAATAAGTGTTAACTTTCAAATTTTAATCCAATTTTAATTTTGCAGTTAAAAACAATAATATTATGGTGTAACTTACAATTTAACTGAATTAATTCTCCTTATTGTGGGGGATGTTTTAACTTTATAAAAGGTATGAGAGTTTTCATTGTTAACTACAATATGAATATACTACTTGAGATACAACAAAAATACTCCTTTTATATTTCATACTATATTTCTATAATTTTGACAACTTGATGAATGTTCGTTTTTTTATCTCCATGTGATTGTGTCCATAGAAGGAGACAAACTTTGAGCTATATATGTTTTATCTTTGAGCCATGTAGTGTAGTTTGTACGAAGGGAAGATAATACAACTTTAGGAAAGTGTTCTTGATGTGACTCTCTAAAAATTGCTTTTCTGACTCCCTACTTATTTTTTATGTTTATGTTATTGTTAAATTCTTATGTTTAGTTGAATTATATTTATGAATGTTAATTTTTTGTTATTTGATTAATTATTTTAATCGATAAATATCTACACATATTATTCATTTTTCCTAACATAGCTGGTTCAAGAAAATCCCGAGAGGGTTTAACACAGACCTATATGCCACAAGATCATAAGGATGGAAGATACTGAAGATGTGTCCTAGCCGATTTTATCTTCATTACTCTACAACATGGCTCATCATGCTTGATGGTTCATTTATTAAGTCGTTTTCGTGGGGAACCTAGTCATTCCAATCAATAGAAGGTTCAATTTATTCATCTGACGATGAGGCATCATTTTGCTGCTGGGAGCCAACATCAGTAGTAGTAGATATATCCGACTCTGACGATGTAGGGGACCCACTGGATTACAAGAGTCCTTAGCAGGTTCTTCAACAAGGTCTGGAAAACATGGCTCTTCATTCATATTTTCTTTATCTACAGCGTCTGTGACGCTATTAGTAGTCCTACTGGGGTAAAATGTCTCATTCATATTAGGTTCCTTGTACATCCACTCCATTGGAAAGGGGGAAGATAAATTTTCTTGATGACAAAGCATATCATAGGATAGTACACTCCCCAAAGAGTGACCATAGATGGAAACCTAACAAGAGTAGAAGCAGAATTGAAGAACTCTGTTTCATGAATAATAATCTTGAATATTCAAAAAGAATAAATAAGAGGAAAATTTTCATGCTCTATTAGTTATATACCTCTCCATCATAACCAGGATTCCTCTTAAGAAACTTTATATACAATCTCGAGTTGATTTGATACCTAAACAGGAAATGAACTTAAAACTTCACAACACAGATAGTTTACTTTAACATATAATGGTGTTAAAATGTAACTTGTGCAGAGCAACCTAGCAAGGTTCGTTTTTCCACATTAATAAGAACAAAGTAATCAGGTGATAATATTCTGCGATGATAAAACAATAATTTCAAATGTCAACGTGCCATGTCTTATGATAAAATGAATAAAGATGATCACGAATCATGGAAGGCTAAACAGAGCCTTAAATAGAAATTTTTGAAAGAGATTAATAGCAGTAAGGAAGTTAGCATGAAATAATAGAAAGGAAATGAACACTATTTCATGACAAACTAGATTCTGTGGACCTATGTGTAGCATTCTGGCAACACAGGATCCATGCATTTGACCTGGTTCCAGAAGGTAAAGTTTTTTCAGCGAATCTTTCTAGTTAGTCCTCAGACTGCAAATTTGTAAAAATCTTTATGATGCTTTACAAGCAAATTATAAAGGTTCCTCAACATGGCCGAAGACCAATAATTGAAGGTCTCAAACTTTTACAACTGCTAACACTGTCTAGAAGTGATTGCAAAGTTGAATACAACATACCGAGTCAATGATAGATTGACAATAGATAGGGCTCATGTAGTATAAGACATCAAGACCTGTAGCACTTAACATAGTACGCAGCTCTCGAACGCCATCCAAAGTGATTTTTTTCCACTACAGCTTTACAGCTAAGTTTTAAGTCCATCTTCCACTGGCAAAACCAAATAAGTATTAAGACGAAAAATAGAGGGAAATGTAGCTTCAGTTGAGAATCAGAAATGGAAGTGCAAAATATTTTCTCATATTCAAGTAGAAAAATAGTTAACTCTCTTAGAAATGATTTTAAATAGAAAACAGCAAATAGAGAGCAAACATCCCCCCCAACACACACACACCATCCACCTGACATGGAACGAAGAGAACTCTTTGTGTGCCTGCTGGTGTAGAGTTAGGTGTCATTCAGCAAGGTTCACTGTGATATGGCGAAAATTTCCAACATCATCCACTAAATTCGATTTCTCCAACCTTGGATCGATACGATGGACCATAGACACTAAATGTCGAACAGGAACCTACAGAAAATAATTAGAGCCACTGCAGTTAAGAGTAGCCTCTACATCATGGAAATCTATCAGTCACTGAATATATGCACCAAACGTAAGCAGAAATATTGCTCGCCAATAGCCATGTGATGCCTCAAAACTAACATCTGACAAAATTTGTCAGTTCAATATATTATTGAAGTTAGGAAAGTTTACATGTATATATTTACAACTGTAGAGACTAAATTAGGAAAAAATCAAACTAAATCAGGAAGAATAAAACCAGGAAATCTCCTAATCTTAGGAGAAAAATCAGAATTAATTCCCTAAAATCAGGAAATACAAAAGCTGTAGAATCTCCTATATTACAGCGCGTGTGTTTTTCCACACTCCCCCTCAAGCTGATGAATGGATGTTATCCATTCCAAGCTTGTCAATTAAACTCTGAAAAAGTGTACTGGACAATCCCTTTGTGAGTATATTTGCGAGCTGATTCTCTGTGGAGACAGATGGAGTGCAAATCAGGCCACTATCAAGTTTCTCCTTTATAAAATGTCTATCAACTTCTATATGTTTCGTGTGATCATGTTGTACCAGATTATGTGCAATATTGATAGCTGACTTATTGTCACAATACAATCTCAGTGGACTTTCCCACTTAATCTTCAAATCTTCTAAAATTATCCTCAGCCATAGGAGCTCACAAATCCCAAGTGCCATTGACCTGAATTCTGCTTCTGCGCTCGATCTTGCAACCACGTTCTGTTTTTTTACTTCTTTACGTAACAATATTTCCTCCCAATAATGTACAATAACCTAAGGTTGATCTTCTATCATCAATTGATCTTGCATAATCAGGATTAGTATAAGCTTC
This sequence comes from Fraxinus baroniana, assembly GCA_903798355.1. Classification (NCBI taxonomy): domain Eukaryota; kingdom Viridiplantae; phylum Streptophyta; class Magnoliopsida; order Lamiales; family Oleaceae; genus Fraxinus; species Fraxinus baroniana. Next base: position 5,622 of record CAIGRO010033725.1, on the reverse strand, counting down.
AAGACTCAATCCTTCTCCTCGTCTAAACAAAATCCCCTTACCAGGTGAACCCTTCAAGTACTATAGGATTCTATTCACCACCTTGAGATGAATTTCTTATGGATTATGCATAAACCGGCTCACCACACTAACTGCATATGATATATATGGTCTAGTGCGTGAGGGACCCCATAAATTGCTATGAATTAAAGTGAATGGTTTAGATGGTTTGTACGTTGATTGAGGGAAAGAGTTACGATGATGCTTTGCTAGTTCACAGTGTTCACATTAGAGATTAAAAAGCTTTTTATTAGGAAATATGAAAGGAAATACATGACATAATTACTGAAAATTGGGATGACCCATTCTAAAATGCCATAACAACGGTTCACTATCACTAGAAGAAAAAACAGAGTCACAAGTTGTAATTTGATTTCGATTACTCACATCAGCCTCATCAAAGTAGTAAAGCCCCTCACATTCCTTAACACTACCAATCGTCTTCCTCGATGATAGGTCCTGAAAAATGCAATGAGATGAAAAGGATTTAGCTGAGCAATTGGAGTTTTTCGTTAATTTACTAATAGACAACAAGTTATAAGAAATTTTTGGAACATGAAGGACATACTCCAGTGTTATAAGATTAGAGATTCGAATACTCCCTTTTCCCGCTACAGGTAAGAGTGAGCCGTCAGCAATTTCGACTTTGATATTGCCAGCACAGGGTGAATATGTGGAAAAAAGGTGGTAAGAGTCCGTCATGTGATCTGACGCACCTGAATCAATAATCCACGGAGCTTTGGAATGGGTGATGGTGTGTAATGCTCTCAAAAAATTACCTTTGTGGGCTAAGGAGCCTGACGGAGTAGGTGACTGAAAACTCGAGAACATTTTGTAAATTTGCTCTAATTGTTCAAGATTAAATGCACCGCTATAAGTAGAGTCATTCTTTTCCTCGATCGGATCAACACATGCTTGATAGCCATGATTCCTATTATTTTGCCTCGGTTTCCAATCTGTTGGTTTTCCATGTTGACCTCAACAAGTATACTCTTTGTGTCCCGATTTACGGCAGTAGTCGCACAAGGAGCATCCCCTTTGTTTAGCTCCAGGCCCATTAGCTTTAATTAATGTGCCCATTTCTTTTGGCCTATTCAAAAAAGAGGGATTTAAATTTGGTCCCTTATACATGGACCCAATTTTTTCCAGCACTTGGACCAACCCATTAGCCCCAGTTCCCTTAGAAATTAAAGTTGATCCATCAGGCCCAGTTCTTTTAGTATTCAAGGCCGACCCATTTTCTTCTTCTACTTCCATCTCGTCGATCTTCCCTGCTAGCATAATCTTCCTGCGGTGTTCTTTCCTGTACACTTCTGCGAACACCTTCCGCGATGATGGCAGCGGTCGACAACTCAAAATCCTCCCTCTCACATCATCCAAGCTTCGATTCAATTTGGCCAAAAATTCATGGACTCTCTCATTTTCCAATTTCTGTTTGTACCGAACGCTGTTGGCCTAACAGTCCCATTTTTCCTCCGTGTTTTGATCGAGTTCTTGCCACAAGGAATTCATCTCGAGATAATATTCTGTCACATCCTGGTCTCTCTGTTTCGTTTGCCACAGTTTGGTTTTGATTTCAAATATTTGGGAATAATCTTCCATGTCGGAGTACATATCCTGAACAACATCCCATACATCCTTTGCTGTTGGAAGGAAGAGATAGACTTTCCTAATTATGGGTTTCATGGGGTTAATCAGCCACGTAGTCACCATCGAATTTTTCGACCTCCATTTTTGCAGAAGAGCAGCATCGGTTGAGGCAGGTTGCTTCTTCTCTTCGGTAAGAAACCCTAATTTTCCTTTCCCATCAAGAATGGGCTTAATTGATTGGGCCTATTTTCGATAATTATTGTCGTTCAATTTCTCCACCGTTAACTAGAATGACGTGTTGTCTATTCCATCAGAGCCCATGGATTGGAGGGATCTACCTCACTGATTTAAGGCTCAGGTGTCGTCAATTGAGTGCTATTTTCTATTTTCTTCCATTGGTAGTTACGGCTAGGTCAGAGACGACCTGACTCTGATACCATATTAAGAATTGGAGTTTCATCTTAAAAGGTCAACCTTGTTAAGAGGAGTAACTTAAATTCTTATAAATTGATCTATATTTTCGTCTTTATTCGATGTGAGATTCTATCCCTTAATATGCCACCGCAAGATGGTGACTCGTTTGAGTAAATCAATCTTGAAATTCGTGTGCTCAATTTTTTTTAGTCTTAATCGGATCGAATTGCTCGTTGGAGCTTAATGGGCTCTGATACCGTGTGAGAATAAAAGGCTTTCCTTATTCATATATTTCAACTCTTTACAAATCACAATTTATAGAATACAAACAGGGACTAACTAAGGCAACTAATCTAAACATGGAATAAGAAAATTTCCTAATCTAAATAAGGTATACAATTATACACGGGATTTCTACATAGTGAAACATGTTTATATAGTCGACCCAATTTTATGGGAAATAAAACTTAGTTTGTTGCTATTTGTTTGTAGTACACATCTTTTACGAAGAATTAGAGGTTACTCAAGTACAATGTTTTTTTTTTCTTTTCTAAAACTCTCAGAATGAGAAGAACAAAGTAAATAATCATATATTTAACCACTAAAAATGAAATTATATGTTCTTTCATATGGATGGTAAAGAAACCTAACATTACACTGCGCGTATTGTGTCACAAAAAATGGTGAATGACATTGAAAGACACCTACATGAGCAAAAGACTCGAAACACAAGCATTGAAGACTTGTAAATTTCAAAATTCAGGGCATCCATACATAAAATAAAAAAGACAAGGTACTATTTACTAGCACCTAACGCTCGCCCTTGCTAGCTCAGCCAGCGGACTAAATTTATTTTGCCTTTTTTAAAATAAAAATAGGGATAGATAGGGGAGGGAGAGAGCTACCTCAATATTTTGTAGAATTCTCTCTATAGAGTCAAATGTCATAAGCTAGTAGAGTTTGTTTAGCACTGCTTAACTTCTACTCAAAATGAACGATTATCTACCCATTTCATAAAATTCACAATGTATTTTTCCCTTATTATTTACATATTTCGTAAGATTCACAACTTATAAGCACTTAATATGTATTATATTTTCGTATGTATATGTTTTTTACGTTTTAGTGCATTTATATATTGATTGAATAATTTTTAATATTATTTAATTAAATATTAATAAACCATATTGCTATTGTAGCTACAGTCAATGATCAACGGCTGCCATAGCTCACCAACATTCCTGGATTCGCCGCTATATTGTACAGCTATATATATTCTTAGATACAATATTGTATTTACCTTTTATAGAATGATTCTAGAGTGATTGTAGGCTACCTTGTGTAGAGAGATTCTAATTTGATTTCCACATGATTGTAGGCTACAAATTAAGGACATAATTTTCTATTTAATGAGAAGAAACCCTCCATTGAGAGGCACTCAAACCATTTGACAAGTTCTTTTATAGGTTCTTGTCTCTCTGTTCTTCCCAATGTTTAATTATAAAAGGCAACTTCTCAGTTATTAAGAGGGGGTTCCTTTGCTAAAAAGAAAAGGATTATTAGGCCCGACACCCGGGGGGGCGCCACTTGGCGATTAAGTCATCCATGGAGTAACCCATGGAGTACCCCTAGCATCATCCGAAAGAAAAATCCCAATTCACCATATATGGTGTTCCCGAACTTCTTTATTTTTAATGGAGATGTAGTCATATGTATGCCAGCTAGCTGAGCAAGAAATAATTAAGGCTACAGATAAAAAAATAATACCTTATATAATCCTCGCTTCACATATATGACACCAACTCTCTTTTCTTCAATCGAATATAGTCAGTCGGATTGAGCTCTCTCTGGAGATGATTCTTTTTTTTGTTTACTTGCTTTAGAACTGATACTAGGCTGCCCGCCTGGAACTTCACTGCATTCTGTATACTTTTTCCACCAACTAGAAAGTAATTTATCCTCTCTCTGTATATATTTCCATTTATGCCTCAGTCACATATATAATACAGAGATTTTCATTTGAAAAAGAGCAATAACACTTTCCAGCATTATGTATTCTCTCTCTTTATGGACTTTTAAGTATGGGTGGACAAAGCCCGATAGAAACGGTCCAAACCGTTCAAAACGAACCAACTCGACCGGTTGGATCAATTTTTTTTGTTGTTTTTACACTGATTGGGAGGGTTGATTGTGTATTTGAGTTGAGGTGGCTCGGATTATGAGTTATTTTATGAAACCAAATAAACCCGCCCAACCCAACCCGACTATATTTATAAACTTTACATAGCCCCTGTTTGAAACCCATTGTGAGTATAATAGAAATTTTGGAATAGTGATTGATGTAAGAATGTGTGATAGAAAAGTGATGAAAAGTTTTTGATTTGTGTGTAATATTATTTTATTAGGAGAATGTATGGTTGAAATGAAAAATGAAAATAAGAATGAAAAATTAATGGGTATCAAACGTGGGCATAGTGTTATAATATTGCATTTTACGAAAAATAGTATAAGCAAATTTTTTCGAAAAATAATATAAGCAAATACAACTTCAACACAAAAATATTTTAATTACCAAAAATATTTCTTGGCTTCATTTAATTTAATATCAATCCGTCCATATAATATTTTCGGGTATGAAGTGCTAAAATAATTCAAATTTTTTGGTCATTGCAACTATAGAGACCTAATATTATATAAGTTATAAATCAATTATAAATCTGCTCAACCCTACCCACCTATTTTAATCTTTATTGACAAGTTATCCCAAACCGACCAACTCAACCCAACCGATACTTGATTGGGTTGGGTTTCAATTTTTACACGGTTGAATTTAGTTAAATTATGATCATATTGGGTTGTGTTTAGGTTGAGGCAAAAGTCGATCAAACCCAACTCATGTACACCCCTAGACTTAAGCTAATAGACATAACACAATGAAGTTCAACTCATAGAAGAGAATTCAAATGTCACCTGCAAATGCAAGAGATATGACTCTATAGCAAGAGAATCCCTCACCAAAACAAAAGAAAAGACCATTTCCAACTATTTATGTTCGAGGGACTGATGCAGCTAGCTCTAAAAAACAAAAAATGAGCAATTTCATAGGAAGGTTTATGCAATATGTGAATGACTGATATCATTAGTAGAACTAAGTTATCCGCACGTGCTACTCCACAATCAACCATCGTCAGTGGCCAATAAATGGAAATAAGAACAAAGAACTAATTCTAGAGCATAAATTGAGATAAAAATGAGAACAGGTTCCCTTTTGATTAAGATCTCGCTGTTTATTCCCAAAGGAACCTGTTAGACAAATTGTTGTCAAACGACCTCCCTGGACGAGATTTAAGTATTGTCTTTATTAAGTCGGCTTCGACCAAATGACTGAATATGTTTTCGACACCACAATTGACCAAACTTATCATGTAATCCAATTGGGCCATTTGAAACAACCTAATTATATGAGTACTGCTCATGGCCCAATCCAAATACTTGGATGGCTTTAATGTCGTTAGCCCACTTATACTTCTTGTTTGCCCCCGAAAATAAGGGCATCACGTCATCGTTCCACGTATGGCG
>CAIGRO010033710.1:0-12489 GCA_903798355.1 Fraxinus baroniana | reverse complement strand
TTTATAAATGCTCTCCAAATGATAGAATATGCTCTTTAAAAATAGAGAGTCTTAAAGATGCTCTAAGATGATTGAGGAATAGTGTAATTTTCACTTCAAGTGTAACCAGTATAAGACAAAATGAAGAGTTTAAACATTTGTTGTACAGAAAAGTGCATAATAAAAGCAAGAAATAAAGAGACCTGATCATCAGGGGGGCAATAACTCCCATTTGTGAATTTCCTACAGCATCCAAAAGCTTCCGGAGAGATCCAAACAAGAAAATCATCAAGCCACGAAGCCGCGGGTTTAGCAACATAACTCGACTCCGGTACTAAAGAAGCTCTTGCAATCTGCAGAAGTTGGATTTAGAAATAAATAATATAATAAAAAAAAATGGAGATTCTTAAAGAAAATTAAGTTCTAACATCTACTACTAGAAGTTAAAGACAACCTGAGATGCCCAAGAACAAAATTCTTGTTTCTTCATTAAATGGTTATTATGGTTATAAGTTCTTAGTCGACTGACTCCTCATGTAGAGAACACAGTGTTGACAAATTCCAGAAGAAGTCTTAGTTCCTTAACGAATAAACTCTCACTTACACCCAAAGTAAAAGACCTATAAGATCGAGTAAGAATAGCAATCATGTGGCACACTATCCTTGTTGAAAACTTAAAAGTTGGGATCTAATGCAAGAGATGAAACTTTAATAGCGCGTTTGGTAGGATAAACTGTACAGTAATGGAAAATAATGAAGAAGTTTCAGTGTCAAGTCCTGGACTGAGTGCTAAACGTGCAATAAATGCATATGATGCACCCCATCCTTCTGGTTTACGAGCTGAGGGGAATAAGAAGGAAAATATCATAGTTGTTCAAAAACACATACAAACTACATTTGCACAAGTCACAATCTCAAGTTCAAGATCTCTGATAAACAGGAAAAGGCAAATTCAGAAAAGATCAGATTAGATAAACTTATACAGAGTTAAAGTTAAACTCGGCTAGAAACTAAGTGTCTTTAGCTCTGCACAAGACAATTGTTTTACCTCATTTAAAAGAGAATTAGAATCACATTGGTTTATGGAGCAAAGCTGGTTGGTTTGTCTTGAATCTGAACTGAAGAAAATAAACAACACAAACATGTTAAGAACTTCAAGACAACGGAAAAAATACATATCAAGTAGGCCATAAATGTTATCCTAGCATAAGTGACTCTAGTAACACTTTCCCTAAATATGTGAAAAGGAAAACAAAGTAAAACCAGCAATGGAATATATATGAGAACGAAGTATGGCCAAAATACCTATAGTTGTAGTTTTTCACAACAAAGTACAGTGGTGGTCCTATTCTGAGATACTCTGAGACATTATTAAAGTAACCCTGTAAGGATAGAAGACATATACGTAAATGCCACTTCTCAGAACACCATGAGAAGATCTAATTTTTCAAAGAACAAACATATTCAGAATACAAGACCTGAAGATACGAGTCTCTAGGGAGAACAATTTGCTGTTCTAAACCAGGTTGAATTCTTGTACATAAGGCCTTAGAGGATCAATAAGGAAAAATTCCCTTTTAGCCGCAGAAAAAAGTTGCTACTAATATATAAAATAATACAAAGTTACAAGAATGGCAGAAAAAAGGGTGGAGCAACTTACAATGCTTGCCAATGCAAAAGCAGCAAAGACAGAGATAACTGCTATTTTAACACCCCAAATATTCAGAAAGGGAGCGTGAATTTCCTAGAAAAAGGAAACCCATTTGTTATTACTTGACAAAAAGAATGTAATCATATAGACTATGCAAACTCAAAAACCAGAAAACTCATTTAGAATATTCATCGAATCCATAAAATTATGATCAGATTAAAAAATTTCAAGTTCTAGAACCCCTCTGCTATTTTTAATATCCAGAAAGGCACCTCAAGCTCCATAACAGATAGGTAAACAGATAAAGACTAGTTATACCCAAATATAAGGTCCAATATTTTTAAAAATACTAGTGCTCTTAGACAATTATAAGTCATTCTTGGTACAAGTATAATAGACTCACTGAGCATTCTGTCATACTGCTAATCAGCGTAGTTAAAGAAACGTCAAGGGTCTGATTTCTGCTTGTTTATTGATTCATTCACCAAACAAATATCCAAGTCTTTAGGAAGAAAAAATAAATCAGGCACAAGAAACATGCAAGATATCTCTTACCTTCATATATCGAGCTAACAGTCCAGGTTTCTGAAGATGACTGCCTATAATATCATAGATATAATTTCCTTAAGCTCAATGCAATAAGAGGTAATAATTACTGAAAGCACAAAGAAGAAATGGAGTCCCAAGTCATACCTTTATCGGGATCAGGATTTGAACCAGAGAGTTTTATACAAGGAAAACAATCAATCCTGTTGTCCTCAGCTCTCAGGAAGTCAAAAATAATCAAGGCAACAAAAGCAGTAACTTGCAGGAGGAAGTCCAACAGAACAGCAAGTGCTGCAAATAGTGTATAGAGAAGTTGAACAAGTAGACCAAGCAACTATAAAGTAAACTATAATCATACTAGGTTAAAAAAATATCGGTGGTCGTTCTTTTTGCAAATTTTATGTAGTCACCAAACCCCAAGTTGTTTCAAGTTGGCCACCGAACTTGAACTTTGTTACAATTGGTCATTCATTCTGTTCATGACATAAACTGTGTTACAATTCAAGTTCAATGGCCCAATTATAACACATTTTAAGTTTGGTGGCTGACATTAAATTTTGCTAAAAGGTCAAGGACCGCTAATGTATTTAATCCCATGAGCTAAAGTTAATGAGACGATGATACTTCCTAAAGTTTAAAATAAACACTTCTAACCTGCAAACATGGAAAAAACACGGCAAGCTGGCATAGGAATAAAACTTCCAACTGCAAATGCTAAAACCTCAGATAGACTTGCTAGTGTTATAGATGGTCCAACTTCTACAAGTGCATTACTAATTCGTCCCTCTAAAGGCAATTCCGACTGTTGCCGTTTAACTGCTTGCACCAGTATGCACATGTTGTCTACCCCAACCTGATAGATACAATGGAAAAGTTCAAAATTGAATCCCTCCCAAATCCCAGTATCAGTTCGGAGATCTGAATGAACATATCCTTTCTAGAATAAGAAGTAAACAGAAATATGTAATAAACAACAATGTGAAATTAAGTCACAGGAGGATCCAGTGAAATAGAACTTACAGCCAAAACAAGAAAAGGGATGACTTCCATTATTATAAGTGTTGATTTTATTCCAATTGCACTGAAAAACCCAACAGATCCAAGTACAGAAAGCATGACAAGCATAACTCCTGAAAGACCCAGCAATACCTGAAACAGTAGACGTAACAGATATCATTTTAATATTCGGATCAGTAACTGACATCCTGATTAAGGACAATATCTTTAACAAGAAAAATAAGAGATGAAAAAATAATCCAAAGATTATTGAGTGCCCTAAGGATGTCAAATACATTCCTCCAGATGGTAATATAGAGGTCAGGTAGGTTAAATATCTTTTCTTCTTCTATTTTCCAAAATAACTGAGATATGTACTCCAACAAGGGTGAAATTTAAAGGATCAGGTAAACAAATTTAAATTTATACTAATTATGCATTCAAAAGGACCAGTTCAAGGAGTGTTACTATATCATCTCAACTAGAGTAAAAAGAAAAAAAAAATGCTAGGCTTACTGATTTCATTTTTAAATGATTTCTTTCTCTACAAATTACAACAACAACAACATTACAGCTAAGAGTTCAGAATATAAGGCATCGTGTATATGAGAAAGCTATAAATGTTTTTAGTGTTACCAAAGGAATTTCTGGCTCGTGTCATTGGAAAATGTAGAAAGAAACAGAGAAAACGGGAAGATCCTTAATAGACTAAAAAAGTTGGAACAAGTTAAAACAATTAAACAAGAGAAGTCACCAAAAGTCAAATTACCTTAATTAAACATTAAAAGATTTGAGAAATAGATGCAAGTACACAAATGGGTTTTCTATATAAACATACCTTAGATGAGATATAGCACGAGGAGAAACGGGGAGTATCTCCCAGAGTCAAAGATATGTAAGCAAACATTACAAGATAGCTTATCTGACACAGAACACAAAATATATTAAAAGAATACAAAGGAAGCAGCTGGTATGAGAATTAAATTAAATACTCATCCATATTGATGAGCAGAAAAATGTTTAACATATTTTTCATTCTCATTAAGAAGAAAAAATTTCCTTCTTTAGAACTGAAGACGTAAATTGATAAGAATTGCGGATGAAGAAAGAGACTTTCATTTCCCTACCAAGATAGTTATAGCATCTGCAGTACTTTCTCTTTTTAGTTCTTCCTCAACAGAACTTTCCGATGAAAATGAGAGTGTTAAGTTTTTAGCCAGGACCATTGGCAAGAGTTCCTCCTGTATAACAGAATTGGATGAGAATCCAGGGCATTTCAATGAACACGTACACTTTAGGGCATTCTGTGAATTATCAATACACAGCCATAAATCCAATTCGAAATTCCTTTATTCACGTTTCTCGACACATTTTTTACACCCACACCTCACAGACAACAAAGAAAACATAATTACAGAATAGGGGTTTCAGTTAATGAAAAATGTATACGAAAACGATTGCAAACCTTTGCTAGCTGAATGAAGGCTTTCTCCCATGCCACTGCCCTCTTAGTATCATTCCCATCCTTATCAATTGCATTGTTCACAGGGTAGGTCACAATGAATGCAGAAGCCTGTGTCAGGAAAAATATAACTTGATTACTGTATACCTCATTTATAGAAGAACATATTGCAGGGACGTAAATTACCTCCAAATAGTTATTTCCAGAGAAACCACCAAGAGAAGTGCTTGGATCAAGTGGAGCTTTAAATGCGCTCATACACGTTTCCGCTGAAGTATAATGCTAAAAGAAATCATATAATAGATAAGTATCTCTGAAGAAGATGAAGGTCAAATTAAATGCAAAGCAAAATGAAAAACAAATTTAGAATATCATGGCATGAAGAAGGAGATCGCATAACATACTTGAAAACAATATTCAACATGTTCAAGACCCCCAAAGCCATCATAGTTTGCAGGATCCATCTTGAAATACTGTCACACCAAGTAGGTTTAGTTAGTTTCAGCAATAGGTAGGGTAATAACACTAAATATATCCGAGCAGAAATTGTTGGAACACATGCAAGAGCTTTGTCATCATTGAAAAATTATAATTATTGATGCCTTATGAATATTAGCATAGGGAATATTGGTATCCTGTTATTGAAGTTTTGTTACAACTCAAACCTTTCTGTTACTCTGGAAAAATCACCAAAAAAAAAAAAAGGAAGTGTGAGCTTGAAATTCTGAAGGATTATAAAACCATGATACCTGAAGAACATTCTGAGTTGCACAATCTTTGCCAAGGGGCTTCATGCAAATGTCGGTCAGAGATACCATCTCACCAGAGAAATTAGCTTTAATAGCATCTACCTATCAAAATAAGAAGATATATAACCCCCTAAGAATCTTTTACTTCTAGTAAAGTACGACATAATTTTTTATATCACATAATTAAAGTAATGCCTTCTCATTACATAAAAGTAACAGTAAGAGTCACCTTTTTCTGTACATCAAACATTAACTTTATATTGTTTTCTGTCACAATTGTCGGTGCTTTTCCGCCTGTGTCTGGGATTGTTGCTATTATGAGCTGCAAAATTTCAGGCTTAGTATTTCAACCAGTGGGGTGGAGGTGGGGGAGAGATTTTGAACTTTCCTGACAGCTAGCAACAACAAATTACTAAATAAAACAACCTAAATAGATTGGATTGGAGCAGAATTCTCTGGAGATGTCTAATAAAACATAAAGACACTGGATCAATGGATATATACAAAGGAAATGCACAAATTGATACAAAACCTGCTCGATTCTGTAAAAGGGGGCAAGGTGATTGTCAAAATATTGTTTTTCTTCGGCAGCTCTACTCCCAGGGCCTACCCATAGCTGAAACATTAGTGGTATTAATAGTCAAACACAATAGAACCAACCGATTTAAAAATATAGAGCATCATCATGAACACTAGATAAAACTTATGTCCAAAGATCTAAGTCAAGTGATATGACATGTGAAGCATCCCATAGTAGATTGACCAAGAACAATAATATTGATTAGGATTCAGACAAAGATTAGCATGTCTAATGTGCATTTGAATTAAAAAGCGAAACAAATACCATAGACACTTCAAAGCTTCACTTTGTAATACCTTCTCCGGCCTTGTCTCTACTTGGAAACGAATAAGACCTAAGCAAAGCACAAGAACAATAGCCAGTGACGAACACAATACAAGCATTGGATTCCTAGCAACCCATGTTCCATATCTCCTGAAATGGGAATGTAATCCACAGTTAAATAGTCATTCTTAAAGAAATATCCTTGGAAACTCCTCACTAGTACTGGTTTAAATGGTATTGTGAGTGACCTGTAAAACTTTGACATGTATCCTTGCACGATTGAAAGTTGAACGCCATTAGAAATTTGAGGAACATCCTCAAGCATCTGGTAATTGGAAGGAGTAAAAGAAGGGAAAAAAAAAATTGTAAAGATAGGTGGACTTTAGAGATGATCTAAAGAGAACTAAAAAATGAAATTTCAAAGATGAACTAAGAGTGACAGAGCAGTTTTTTTCTTTCTTTCTTTTTTTGTAAAGATATTATCTAAATAAATCACATTAATTTCTACACGTAAATGTTGCTTCCAAATATAGGATATGATGCAAAGAACCTTAGAAGACAGGCAAAATTACTAAAAACGTCAAACTCAGAGGGAAATAGTCTATGAAGCACGGACGGTCCTCCTAGGTTTCATGTCTATACCCCTGACATATATTGGACAACGACACTCCAGGACATATTTATGTGTCTTGCTTGCTTCAAAATTTTGTTTCAATGTGTCCATATGGTGTTTCATCTGTACTTCATAGGAAATAGAACTCAACAAGCAAACAAATCACTCAGAAGTCATGAAATGGCAAGCACCTGCATTGGTATATTGTCGTCTTTCTGCCTGTTTACTTGACGAACAACACCACCATTGGTGACATTAACTAATGGTTTTGTTCTCGAATCAGAACTTCTCCTTTTTTTATGGACGAAACCCCACCCAAGAAACGCAGAGGCTAATATAATATACAATAATGTTACAGCAACATCGACACATTTTGCCTGCACCAATCAAAAGAACATTAATTTGAAATCAGTTAAATAAATTTAATGCTTGTTTGGTATGAAGTAGTGGACAAAACTCGACGATATCATGAACAAGATTTTAACTTCATTTTCTTTAATACTATCCAATGTTACTAACAAACGTGTCAATAAATATACAGCAGATTGTGCTCTTTCAAACTTCTTTTGTCATGCAAATTATTAAACTAAACTAAAATGCAGTAACACGTCCAAAGATACATGTCTCAGACAAAATCAGTGACCATCCAAACGGAACTTTCTCTCACCTTAAGAGACCCTATTCTCACAGAACATGAACCTTCCTGGTGAGGAGAAGAAGAGGCTGAATTTGAGCAGACGGGAGATGAAGGACAATCACCACATGAACAGCCTAACGAAGTGTCACCACATGAATATGTAGACACATTCATAGGTTTCATTCCAGATGACTCGGGAGCATTAGGCGACAGATTAATAGCATATGGTGATCCTGGCACACCAAGAGGTGCTTTTCTACCAATAAAAGCATACCACTCTGCCAAATATAATTACAAGTCAGCAAGCATTCTAGAAAAATTCTTGAAAGTCTAATACCAGAGACAACTCACTAACTCTGCCAGTAATTTTTAACAATCTATGTGATTTTTGTATTTTGTTTGCAAATTTGAGCATGTTTTGGCTAAGCTTAAAAGTAAGAACAAGTTACATTTAGTTTCCAAAGATATTTTGATAACCTACTTTTTCTTATTTTTAAATAAAAAAGTAATTTATTTCGGAAATAACTCGTGTTACTGCCAAAAATAAGTACGTACTTATTTTCAATATTGATTAATAAAAAAAAATTATTAGCCAAGTTTTTAAGCTTAGCCAAATATGAGCAAGGAAAAATTGTAATGACAAACTAAAATAACTTGATGCAATTGCAAGAACGCAAATGCACACTTGCATGATTCTGTGTGGGTGACAAAACAGGGAGAAATGGATTACCTCTAAAATTTTTAGCACCAGCACCAATGAATTCTATGGCTCGAGTATTCATAGTACCAAATTTAACATCCTTGCAGGATTCGAACATTCCTTCACCAAAAGTGTCAGTGATGTAAAAGTCAATTCCATCGACGGTTGAATTATTTCGAACCTGAACAGAACATATATACAAGATAAAATAAAAAGAACGAAAGAAAGCCTGAGAGTCCAAATGGAGAAATTCTTCTTGATAAGTGAAACAACAGAGTGGTCGTGCGGGGTAGGTAGGCAATGTACAACCAACTTGTCTATAATTAAGCTGGTAAAAAGGAACACATTTATTTATTTGAATTGTCTTTAACATTCTCCTCACGTGCAGATTAGATTCAGTTTTTTTAAAAGGCCTGTCATGTGCACGAATTTCACACAAACACACACTTACATATAAGTTTAATTACTGACCTTGGAAATGGAAGTCACGTTGATAAACTGACTCTGATTGGGAGAACATGTAAGCTCGCAGAATAAATTCAAAAAATTTCTCAAGCATGCTGGACATCCTACAAGAAAAGGGATTGCCTGCAATAAAAATGCTATGACGAATTAAGTTCATTTCTTATAACAAAGATTGAGAGAAAAAACCAGTAACAAGAAATATTTGATAAAAACCAACACAGTCCTTTCCATATTTTAATTTTATTTTAGCAAAAGCATATACCGTATTTGAGAAATCAGCTACAGTTGGCCAATTATGGCAAGAAATAAAAAGATGGAACAATTAAACTACAAAAGTGATACTAGTTTTTAATGTAATAGTCTCACTTGTTGGACTTGCGACCGTAAAGTCTCGAACTGAGGCTCTGTACAACAGACATTTCCAGTTATAGTTGGGCACAAACTTTGAATCTTTGCTGAAAGTAGTTCGTCTGGCTATAAGCACCAGTAAGAATAAACAAAACATCAAGACACATGAAACTTTAATACAGTAAAAGCATGTTTAGAAAGAAGTAATGGACAGAACAGGACTGGACAATACTGTAAGTCTATAAAAGGAGATTAAGCTCATTTTCTTGTCAAGCATTATGTAACAAACATATGGAACATATTATGACTCTATTCAACTAGAACAAGCTGCCAATAAGACAATCAACCAAAAATTGGGAGGAATATGAGAAAAGTTGAAGCAATAGGAATGCTTTGCCAACATGACCTACCTTAACAGATGGGGATCCAAAAGGGCAATTCAGTACTTTCCCATCACTGCGTGCTCCACAGATGTCATACATGGCGCAATATTCTTCGGAATGCCTTTTTCTAACCATTGGAAAAAGTTGCAATAAGTTATCTGAGTCTGATGTAGTTTATACTCCGAAATTAGTAGCTAAATAAGGACTCTTTAAGTTTAGCTATGCCTATAACTCATGGGAAATAATACAACTGCACACATCAAACCAGTTTACCAGATGAATTCAAGACAATGAAATCATAATTTGGGGGTACAAGAAATTTACAGCATAAGAATGCAATTTCATGAAATTTATCCACTAAATTTGATAATAAATTTGAGTTTTTTTTTTTGTCATTTTGAAAAGGTTTTTTTTTTTTTTTTGTTTTAAAAAAAAAAAATTCAAAACTAAAAACTATACCACAGAAAATAATAGTAATCAATACGCATGATTTCACTCACCTTAAGCCAGAAGCAAAAATAAAACTATAATTGTTACCGATATTTTTCAAGAAAGTATTTTTTTTTTCCCGGAAAAAATGAAGAAGAAGAAACCTACCCCTGTGTGGCATTTGCAGCTAAAGACCTCTCTGCATTTACTATAGATACGATAAACAACACCTGCAATCATATTTATTCCAAATCAACTAGAATTTCCAATAACTCTGCAACACATTTGAAAATCAGACATCCTTAAACTTCAATTAATTTAAAAGGAAAAATTGAACCCCGGAAATCCAAACAAACTCTTGCAGCAACTAACCTTAAACACAAAAACTACATAGCCAAACAGTTGGAGGAATCCCATGTTTCTTCTGCGTTTTAGCCCAGTACAAAACAACGGGCTTTCAAGAGCACAATTGAAAGTGAAATGGAAATGATTTTGGGTGTATTTATAATCTTTAGATTTTTAGAAATACGATGGAATGTTTGGGAGAGATTTCAGTCAATACAAAAGTGTGTATATATCTCTACATACAGATACAGTCAATACACAGTTGGAGTCTCAAACTTCAGTTTTTTAAGGAACAAACTGGAACAAAAGCATTTGGACGAAAATACCCTTGCTTTCGGTCACTTTGTCGGATTAGTTCTCAATGATGTTTTTTCTTTTCTCAACTCTTACCGTGGAATCAAATCGTATGATTATACTTCACTGTTGGCGAAAGGGCTTTTTGGTAATTTCATATGCTGTAGAATGTGAACTGAATATTTGAGGCACACAGTCAACTTTTTATTCCAACTTTGG
The DNA here is from genome assembly GCA_903798355.1 of Fraxinus baroniana. Classification (NCBI taxonomy): domain Eukaryota; kingdom Viridiplantae; phylum Streptophyta; class Magnoliopsida; order Lamiales; family Oleaceae; genus Fraxinus; species Fraxinus baroniana. Next base: position 1,829 of record CAIGRO010033710.1, on the reverse strand, counting down.
TGACAGTGATGGACAATTTTCTGCACTGGCTCAAAAAGATATGATTTGGATGTTTATTATAAATCATAAACTTTTTTAATATTTTTTTCGAAATTAATCAATTAACCCAAATGATGACTTATTGGATTATAATTGATTATTTCTTGATTATTTTGTATTACTACCATGTATATAAATTGATTTCCTGCCCACTGTGATCACTTTTTTTTAATCATTTTGAATTTCTTGAAAGTTGTTCGTAAACTGAATTTTGTATGTAATGAAATCCGATGGGTTTAAGAATCGAGTAAATTTCGTGTTTTGATCTAAAGAAATTGAAATGCGTCGTTTATTTTTCTTAAATTCTTATTGGGTAAATGAATCTGTGCCTAGTTGAGTCGGGTGATTATATTTTTGGTTTATTTTACCCTCTTAGTCAAAAGGATAAATTAACATGAAAATGTTGTGGCGAATAATTATTGGGAAATCGTGCACAAAAATGAAAAATGGGAAGATGATATAATTATACATTATATTCGTGATTTTTGCATTATCTTGGTTTAGCATTTTTTAATAAGAGATTTGAGAAGAAAAAAATGATTAAAAAAGCCTGTTTGGGAGGCTTAAAATCCAATTATAATTGAAAATATAATCGTTATTGGGTCACACTCGTCTAATAAAAATCAACAATAACGACTGATTTTTCAAATTTAATCCGATTTTAATCTCTATCAAACACCCTCTAAATTTGAAAATCCCTTTATCAAGTTATATTCAATCTAAACTAGTAAACTTTCATAATGTGAAAAGTTGGTCTTGATTAAGATTGCATTGAGCCACTTTGAAAGACAAATGGGCATTTATTTATTTATTTTGGGTGGGGAGTTGGGAGTGCATTTTAGCATTTTGGTCAAGTCACAATACACTTGTAAATTTTGTGCAGATGTTCAAATGCAAAATATGATTACTTTTCATGATTGTTAGAATATGTTTTGGCAATATTCACTTATCAAAATCATACCCACCCCCACTAATTTCCACATTGAATTAGGAGGTTTATACTCCCCCACTTGTAAAATGACAAGACTGTGATTTGGCATCTAGAAGTAGTAGTTCCAAAATCTGGCAATATCTCGAAAAAATTCGATACTCGTCCTAAGTAAAATCAATGTACTTTTAATTGCGATAAGACGATTTCTGCACCTTTGTCTCTTTTATTACTGAGCGATCATTTAAAACCCTGATAAGAAGCAATAACGAACCTGAATCCAACATATTAAATGACTAATTTTTTATTTTTTTTTTGTATTTGATTGAATTTGTAATGTATTGCTATAATATTGTCACGCAATTAATGTTAAGCATTACTCTTTGAATTTAATTAATCAACAAATTCAGGGACATTTACAAGACACACCTAACTTGCTGCCACTTTTTAATGTGCATGAAAATCGAGAATCGTAATGATGCATTTATTGTTTGAAAAAAAGATAATATAAAAGAATTCGTTTTCGTACGGTACACGTCTGGAGATTTAATGCAAATACTGGCCAAGAAAACTAAGCAAAAATATATTAAGGGACAAATCGAATAAAGATGAAAACGTGGATTTGAATATCTTTTCACAAATTTCATAAGAATCTCACAAGATATAATAAAATTTCAAACGATTTGATTATATGTATTTTTAAACTTGAAATCCATGCAAATCTTTTAAAATTCATCTATTAATGAATTCTTTATAAATCCATCAGTTATTGAGAATGCCTAAATTTCAAAAGATTTCATCAAAATATTAATTGAGAACACCTAAATTTAGAAGAATTTTTAAAATCTATCACAATCTCAAT
>CAIGRO010033705.1:0-14648 GCA_903798355.1 Fraxinus baroniana | reverse complement strand
TAATTTTGAAATATGTGACCAACGAATTACTTGTGACCAGTATTGTGACCATTTGAAAATAACCTGTGACTATTAAATAAATAACCATGCATTGTGATTTGTGACCCAAGTTGTGACTTGTGACCTGGACTGTGACTATACATCGGGCAAGCTGTGACCATCAATGGTCATCGGAATCAGAACTGTCGTCGGGACGGTGGCCGGAATCGGAATAGTTGCCGGAATCGGAGTAGTTGCCGGAATAGTAACAGGAAAATTCGTCGGAACGGTCGCCGAAATCGGACCAGTAGCCGGAAAAGTTGCCGGAACGGTCGCCGGAAGAGTCGCCGGAATCGGAGTAGTTGTCGGAGCGGTGGAAGTCGGTGGGTTAATTATATATATATATGGGCGTATGTATAGGTCAAAAATCTTATTTTTGAAATGTGAAAGTTGTTTTCTTATTTGAAATAAGGTAAACTTAAAGTGGGATTTATGAATTTTTCCCTTTTTGAATTGCAAACTTCAAACACCTTATTTTTAATTTTTTCCCTTAAATAAAAGTGAATTGTGGATCCAATAAATTGGACCTAATCTTTAAAAACATATTGGGTCGACCCATATGTAACCCACATATAGTTGGCCCAACCCATTCTGCTCCGTTGACGTTAGAGTAGGCTGGCTGATGATGAAGCTAGGCAATCTTTAGTTGATCCTTAATGGGCCCTTCAAATTTTGAACATGTATTTCAATTTTTTCTAGGTAACATTATGCAGTCTGCTCCACAATTGTGATCTTCTCTTTCGTAGGATAAATTCACGTTGATTAAGTAAAAAAAATGGGAAAAACGTAAAGTTACCCTAATTTGCGAACCAAACCAAACTGTAATTTGCGTTTTTGAAAAATCAGAAAAAAAACTTCATCCAAATAAAGAAAAACTTATGAATATGTTCGATTCAATCATAAATTAAGACTTACCTAATGACGAAAAATTCATATTCGCTATTAAAGGGTACTTAGCGCAATTTCCACTATAAAAATACTCACCAATGTAAAAGAATTTGGACTTGGCACGATATTGAGACGAGTAGCTGGTGAATTAATTAATTTAATATTTTTACATTTAACTAATGTGGGATTTATCCCTCAATAATTCTCAACTCGAAATATTTTTTAATTATAATTAACAAATATTAAATTTTGCAATTATGAACCTCCAAATGCCATCCAATTTGCCATTTGCCACGCTTTTTATTTATTTGTAGTTTATTTTTCTGCATGTACATACTAAACGGGTGGAGTGGTCAATATGTAGTTGGAACCAAATTGGGCAAGAAATTAAAGAGAATTTGAATAATATAATAATCTACAGATGTCATATGACAAGTTTTAGAGCTCGTTTGGGAGAGATTAAAATCGGATTAAAATTGAAAATTAGTCGTCATTGTTGTCTTTTATTAGACGAGTGGGACTCAATAACGGCTATATTTTTAATTTTAATTGAATTTTAATCGGTACCAAACAGATTCTTATAAAGTCCAAGTTTGACTTGAGTTTAAGTTTGCAGGCCAAACGACTCGTCAATTTTTAGATTTTGGCATCGTGCGCGTCAACTAGCAAGTTGCAAGAATCAACACTTGTGTGACTAGATTGTGTTTTAAAGTCAGTTTTAATTTGAGACCAAAAAAAAAAAAAAAAGGGCCAAGATTTGGAGCCACATCCTGTTTCCACCGTCGATGTGAGCAAGCTAGCCCATATCGATAATTTGAATCATTAGCCAAATGAACGAGTTTCGGTGAATCCGTGCAAACAAATTAGCCAATATGACAGTTCTTATACACTGACTTGTTGAGCCACATTCCGCGAATTATCTCCTTCACAATGCTGACTAGATTGCGTTTTAAAGTCGATTTTCAATTGAGACCAAAAAAAAAAAAGGCCAAAATTTGGAGCAACACCCTATTTCCGCCATCGGTGTGAACAAGCTAGCCCATATCGATAATTTGAATCATTAGCCAAATGAACGAGTTTCGGTGAATCCGTGCAAACAAATTAGCCTAATATAAAGAAAATGTCAGAATCTCACTTTTGATACTTAAATCTTTCGAAGAAAAAATCACGATAGTCTATCATAATCATAATTTCACTTTATTAGTTTGGTGTAACGTCTATTTCACTTCAATTAGTCCAAAGATTATTGGTCCCTATTCCCTTCATCTTACACGACCTAATCAAATCAATTAATGTCGACTCCATCTACATTTGTACACTGGATTACACCTTCTTATCTTCATCTTGATAACAAAATGGATCTCACTTCTGTGCCAATCATATTCTTCGTAAATTAATTGCAGGCTCACGTAACCGTTAGATTTCGATAACATTAATTAGGTTATAGCAATTAAATAGAAAAGGAGCACAAATCTAGTAAAGCTGGTCGGACTTTCTTTGGTAGCCTAGCACGACTTGCACTTATTTGCAAATTTAAGATGTCCAATTATGTAACCGACACCTACACTATTAATTTCTAGTCTAGATGAATAATATTATTTTTACAATTTTTGTTAATTTTCAATAAAGGTATAAGAAAAATAAAATGGATAACAAGTATGAGTGATAATGACCTACGTATAAAGACAAGTTAATTCACATGTATCAAACCGTTAATGTGCCAGTTGTCTAAGGGTAGGGGTGGCAATTGGGCTGAACAGCTAGTTCGAACTCGACCCTAGACTGCTTGGGTCGTAGCTTGGACGAACAACTCGTGGACCGAACCCACAAGTTCGTAAAAAAAAATGTGATCAAACGATCACATTTTTTGGTAAATTTCAAAATAAATAAATAAATATATGAACTCGTGAGCAACTCGGCTCAATCGATAAGCTCACGTGCTTAGGGTTTGAGCTGGCTTCACGAGCACAAGCTGAGTTCATGGACCTAAACTAGTCTGTAGTTTAGACGGGCGGCTGCCTACAAAATACAAATTCCAAAATCTAGTCTGCAGCTTGGACAGGTGGCTGCCTACAAATTCCAAAACGAATCTAACACGAGTCAAATGTGCATATATAGATGGGACATGATTTAATAGATACTATACAGAATATGATCATCTAAAGTGATAAAATTTAAAGGTACATTGAACATTGCATCCTTTTGATTTTCTTTGTGTAGTTTTCAGTTTTTCTACTCGATTTTACACACTACTTTTTAATGGATGACTTCGACTTGATTTTGGATCCACAATAATTATGTCAAATCTTTTCTGATTAATAGTTTGAGCATTAAGGTGAGAAAATTTAATAAGATTTTTGGAATGGGTATAATGATGTTGTCTAATGTCAAATTACTTATGGATCCATCTCGAATCATTCAAAAGAAGCCTTTTTATCCAAACAAAACATAAAGGTATTTAATAATATTTTTTAATAAGGCCGTCAAACGGAGATCGAACAGTAGGAAATGTCATCTAAAAACGTCGTAATGACAAGATTGAAAAAGGTATTTAAAGGACGACGTCAATTTTAAGATTTGAGATTCTATCTTAAAATATCAACCTTATTAAAAGGAGTAGCTCAAACATTTATAAATTGGTCTGTGTTTTGATTTTATTCGATGTGAGATTCTATCCATTAACATGTCCTTAAGATGATGACTCGTTTGAACAGATCAATCTTAAAATTCGTGTGCTCATTTTTTGAGTCTTAATCGGATCAAATTACTCATTGGAGTTTAATGGACTCTAATATTATGTTAAGTTTTGGAATTCCATCTTTAAAAGTCAACTTTATTAAGAGGAGTAACTTAAACCTTTATAAATTGGTCTATGAAAATGTTTTCATCTGTCAACACCCCCACAACTAATTAAAAGAAAATTATGGTAGACATGGTCTGCTGAAGCACATCACTCGATTTACCTGCTTCACAATACTCTAGGGATAGGACAATGAGTCCCTAAAGGTGGGGATTCAACTTAAGAAAATTCTGATAGCCTAGGCATCATGATGACACTGTCGTCAGTGAACTCCAAACCAACCATTTTTTTTTCTAAAAAGGACAATGACGCACAAGTTAGTTGGATAATGTAACTTGGCATGATTAGGACGTCAAGTTCTAATTAAGGGGATAAAGCCTGATCGAGCTATCAACGATCTCTCATACCTGCTTGAATTAAAATTCTAGCAAAATTATACCCTTTTTTCAATAAATATTACACGATTATGGTATCAAAACTATCCTTGAGTAGATCTAAAGGTTCTATGTCACCTTTAATCGTCAACAATTTGACATTTTCATCATGTAATTACATTCATTTACTAACGACTTTTTCCAATTATTCACCTTCGGAAATCAGATTAAAATGTAGATCGTTTCAAAATAATTTCTCACACTTTAAAAACTTAAAAATGAGAGAGAGGATTAGATTACGAGGTACGGACAGTGCACTATTTCGGATGTTTTGTATGAGATTTAAGCTTATCCTTTCACTCTGTCGTATTCAGACAGACTGCACGGACACGACAAGATGAAGAAAGAGCAGCTTTGCAATATCGTTCTGATACATAACATGCGTATGCCTTTTTGCGTGGGACTCACCAATCAGAAACCCTTTTGAGTCGTTTGTATATACGTGGACCAATATAACATTGCCACGTTTCATTATTGTAATGAAAAACATTGCCGACGTTGTACCCTCTCCTCCCGAGGAGCTTGGTGGTTTTCCGGAGTATGAAGACCGGAACGCCCAAAAATCTGGCCTCCACCCCCACACCACCACCTGTCTGTGATAAAATTACCAATAATAATTGGTAATTTAAAAAAGCAATCCAAGAAGCATGATCGATTTTCCATATTGAAAATAAGTTTGAATATGCTAAAACATTAATAGTATATTTTACATCGTTTCCGTTCCATTTATATAGACCGATTCTGCTTTTAACACGAATTTAAAAAATCTTATTTAATATTATTGAAAAATTAATTTTTACCAAAAACTTTCATAATTTATCCTTATTTAATTATCAACAACTAGTGGTAAATTGGAAGTAATAAAGAAATTGAATTAATTAATTTTCAAGAAGTAGGTGTCTTTACATTTGTACAATTTCGGAATTTCAAGATTAAGTGGGGAAAATTAGTTGTAATTAAGCAAATTAAATAAGGATATTAGTAAACAAATAAAACAAAATATTTTCAATAGAAAAACATGGCTATACAATTGGAATCGGAAAATAAGGAAAGTCAACCGACGGAGATAATATTTATTCCATATCCTATAATGTCTAGTAATATTCATATTTATTTAAATTGGTCGCGTACATATTATGTTTTATTTAAATTTATTTGTTAAAACTATAAACATTTTGTGTAATTTCTATAATATGTTTTAACACAATTTATTTGTTAAAAGTATAAATATTAATGTGTGTAATTTGTATAATTTTCTTTAGAAATTTTCATTAAATACAGATTTGAAGTTCTCATAAAATCTGAATTTATAGTTTCTTGATAGAAGAATGCAGATTTTAACTTAAAAAGCCATTTTTCTCATAGTTTTCTTGTCTTCTTTGTATCCTAAAAGGCGTGCGAGTAATTCATTGAATCGGTGAAAGTCTAAACTTTCTTTTTCTCTGAATAAAACAAGACATAAAACCCGTGGATATTATTGACAAAAACAAGTTTTAAAAGCAAATCAAACAACTTTCCGGTAAAGAAGCTCGTCCATTTGCACAAAAAGTTAACGAAAAGCAATTACAAATCTTTCGGAATTTATTCATTCAACTACGTGATAATAACATGATACCATATTTCTCATAGATTTCTCCAACAAATGTCGGCAAAACGAAATAGTATTGGGACTTGGATATGTTTGGCTAAAGTCTAATACCCAGAAACGAATCCAGCACCGGATTACAATAAGTAACTTATTTATTTATGGTAAATTATAAATTACTTTCAAAATGAGAAAAATGGATAAAAATCAAATTAGTATGTCTAGCGAATGAAAGCCAATCAAATAAATTTTACAAAACAATGCGAGACTGCATTAAATATATACTTTTACTTTATCGGCTTTCTAAAGTAAGTGAAATGTCCCGTCTTCTTTTTGGGAGGTGGAATTTTACGAGACTTTTTTCCTTTGATGATCGTCAAAATCTTAATTATGTCTCGATTCCACAGGTAATTAGACCGACATTCCCACCTCTCTCTTTACCAAATGCGTGGTGCTTTTACAAAACATTAGGGCCATGTTTCGATACAGTACCAAGAGCCGAAAGTGCAAAAATTGAACTTAAAAAGAACGTGCATAAAATTGTGACAAAGATTCAGTCCCCAATTTTCGACAGGCATGCTGCAAGATCGAGAAAAAAAAAGTTCAATATTCTCTTTATCAACTCATTATCACTATGGTATTCGGTGAACCGACCTCCAAAATTCAATGTTGTTCATTCATAAATGATTAATTATTACTGTTGTTATTTAATTACTCCTTTCGTCTCATTTATATAAGCTTACTTTTTTTAATTTCTTGTCCCAATTATATAGTCTTATTTATATGTGAAGAATATTTTATTTTGTTCATTTACTAATATATCATTATTTATTTACTACTTCAAATAAAAATTTACTACTAGTTGTTGGTTTTGAAGAGAACCGAACCGAACCGAACCAACATTTTCGAGTTCGGTTTTGTACCATAATTAATTTTTTTTAACATTTACAACAACACTACATAAATAAACTAATGAGATATTCATTCGTAGCTTCGATAGGCAGTTGGAGAGGAGAAGTCAGACTCGGCATTCAGGGACTTCGATTTGGGCATGTACTGTAGGTTTTGAATTTATCAAATGATTTGGGGTTAGTGAAACTGTGTTTACCGAATGAAAGTATGAAATTGGAAAGAGAATGATAAAAAACAAAAAGATTGAAACTTTGTGACGATAAATTTAAACAAATTTGTACGCATAAAAAATTATATGACTATGTTTGGGTAAATTTTTTCAATCAAAATCTATTATTGATTTAAATAATGGTTCATAACTAATTTATTATTTACAAATTTCAAAAGATTCACTGCATTATAAGTTGCTTACTTACAAAGAAAAGCAAACATACAATTAAAATTGGGAATCAATTATGGGACTGTTTCATAATGAATAGAGTGGGGTCCATCGTGGAAAATCACAATAAGCCCGTGTTATTTAATGAGGCAGGAGTGTATATATTAATTAATTAATTAATAAAAGCAATGAGTAAAGTGGAGAAACACTTCCACGGGAGTTTGTACCCTGGGACCCAAACTCAAACGAGGTGACGTCATCTCCAATGGACTTTTCTAGTGAGCCCATAACCATCCATGCCCTCAAATTTCGAAACAAGTCCCTCATAGCCCTGCACTCTGCTTCTGTACCAACTCTCTTTATTACGTGATTAGGTTTCAGTGGTCCCCACATGTTTTCTTTTTGTCAGGTAAACGTCATCATTTTTCTATTTATTTTCAATTAAATATCTGGTTTTCAAACGTATGATATCAGGTAAATAATAATAATAAATACTGAATTTCATACTCTGAAAATATTATAGATTTTTTTTAACTTTGACACGCAAAATCCCATAAAAAAAATGTGACATCTCTGGATTCAACAAATGAGAACTATAAAAGGCTTTCATGGATTTAGAGCATAGAATTTCCCTACAAATTCTGCCCTGAAAATAGGAGAAGACTTCCTTATTTGAAACGTTTTGTTCGAAATGCCTTCTGTCGTTAAGAATCATTAGTTTAATGGTTAGAAAGGGTCAAAAATACCAAAATTAAAAAGAATAATTGTAATTTTAGTATTCAAACTTTCTATTTCTTTGCAAATTATAATAAATATTTTTATATGTGCTACTCACAATTTCAAATCTTTAATTTTTTTTATTTTTCCCACCCCACACCAGTCCACTCCACTCCACTCCTCTTCCATCTTCTTCCCCAACTCAGTAAATAAAAGTCCAAAAACAAATATCAAAACCAAAATACAAAAATCCCAACCCAAAATAACTTTAGATCTTGTACCATTGTGCAAAACCAAATGGAGTTGTAACGGGTCCAAAATTATTGGGCACTGAAGAAAAAATCTTATTATGAGAGTTAGGAAACTTCGAAATATTTGAATGGTTTGAAGATAAATCTGAAAACAAACTACAATTATTCTTTTTTTTTTTTTGGTATTTTTTTACAGTATTTAACGGTTAAATTAATGAATCTTAATTGTAGAGGGTATTTCAAACAAAACGTTTCAAATAGGGGGATTTTTTGCTATTTTTAATAGGTATAAGGTATATCGCAAATGGACAAGTTTGTCCGAGGGATTTTTTGCTATTAATCCTCAATTAAACTTAAAAGTAGATTATTTATTGCTTATTTTAGTCTTTCGAAATATACGCTTTAACAGCTCAAAATACTTCTAACGAAGCTCAAAGGGAAAACAGTTTAATTTTTAAAGAAAAACATTTTCATTGGTTTAATATACATATTCCTAAATAGATATCAATTTAAGATGTCAACCTTACAAGTACATTTAACTAACTTCATACACTTCGATAGACATCAAAAGGTCTTATCGACTACACATTCTCCTTCATATGAAAGTTAATATAATTAGAAATCACTCCAATTTCCATCCAAATTTGTTATATATACTAGAAACGAGATTAGTAATGCATACTTATTTATTATTGATGTGGTCATAAGGTTTACATCAAGCTCGAGGATTGCCATTACTCCCCTCGTTCGACTTTGGGACCCATGTCCTCGATCCTCCTCGAGCTACCTCGAGGATATACTTCATAAATACATGTCCAGTTGCGTCGGTCGTCCTCAAGATGTGTGGTCGAGCATCCACCTTAGCCAACTCCCAAGGACAATTTATGATCGAACGTTATTAATCCTCGTTCTCAAAGAGTCCTAACCCCATCCTACTACCCACACTCAAGAATCATAGATCAAGGAGGAGTTTACCTTGGGAAACACCTCAAATAAAGGAAAGTTCGAACTCCTATTTACAATCCAACACTCGCACCGATAATCACTCTTAAAAATAAGGAAAACAAGTCCTATAAAGAGTGAACTACCACCTAGCCCTATAAATATGAGACTTGGGATCATTATTAAGATACATTTTTCACCATATGTTTTCTCTCAAATACTCTCTCTGACTTAAGTATTGGAGGGGCGACGAATGACACATCGACGCCTTTGTTTCAAGTATCAGAAGATCTCGTTTGTGCTTGATCTTAATAGTCAAGCTCGAAATTCAACATGTGCAATTTTTGGTAGCATCAATTATGTTGAAGTAAAAAAATGGAATAATGTTGAAGAGGAAAATTATATATTGTGAATAGATACACACAACTAATACATTTAGCTCCATTTTGACACAATTAAAATCTATTTTTTTTAAAAAAAAAATTAAGTCAATATCAATAATGACTTTTAATTACATATTTCATGGAACATATAATTTAACCATATATTTCATAAACTTTTATCGAAATTTGTTAAAAATTTAATTTTAATCCTCACCAAGCGCAAGCTTGTAAAAATAGATTTTTTGTAACTTATTCAGGCCTTGTTCGGTACATCTTAAAATTCAATTAAAATTGAGAATATAGTCGTTATTGGATCCCACTCGTCTAATAAAAGTCAACAATAACGACTAATTTTTCAAATTTAATTCGATTTTAATTTTTACCGAATACGCCCTTAAGAAATAAATGTCCCAAAAAAAACACACGTACACATAAGAAATAAATACGTCCCAAAAAAACACACATACACACGCATACTTCTACATCGCCTTCATTGCCATAACACCACGTCACAGTCGCGTTCCTCTATAGACCACCCACGTCACCCTAAGAACCTTCCAGCCTGGCAACATCTCACAGCACACCTCCCAATTATGTATTCCCACGTGTCTCCTCTCACCCATTTCCCAATATAAATACCACCGCTTACTCAGAGCTTTCTCTCAAGAAACAATGGCTTCAATTTCAAATTATTGTTCCGTACTCTTCTTCGTCTTCTTCTTCTTCTTCACCTCTTCTACCATGGCAGTATTGGTACAGCAACAGCCCCTTTTATTGAAATACCACAACGGGGACTTACTAAAAGGTCCCATCACCGTTAATCTCATCTGGTACGGAAAGTTCACTCCAGTCCAGCGATCCGTAATCGTTGATTTTCTGCAGTCTCTCAACTCTCCAAAAGCCCCTGTGCCCTCTGTTTCTTCCTGGTGGAAGACAACTGAGAAGTACAAGGGAGGTGGTTCATCTACGCTTGTTGTAGGGAAGCAAATCCTCGACCAAAATTACTCTCTTGGAAAATCCCTTAAGAATTCCCAAATTATTTACTTGGCTTCCAAGGGTGGGCATATAAGGGGGTCGATTAACGTTGTATTGACGGCAAAAGATGTCGCCGTTAATGGGTTTTGCATGAATAGATGTGGTAGCCACGGGTCTACCAGGGGCCCGACTCGGTTTGCTTATGCGTGGGTGGGGAACGCGGAGACTCAGTGCCCGGGTTACTGCGCCTGGCCTTTCCATCAGCCAGTTTACGGCCCGCAGACCCCACCTTTATTGGCGCCTAATGGAGATGTTGGAGTTGACGGGATGGTCATAAACCTGGCGACGGTTTTGGCGGGGACAGTGACGAACCCGTTTAACAACGGGTATTTCCAGGGCCCGGCGACGGCACCTTTGGAAGCTGTCACTGCTTGCACGGGCGTTTTCGGGTCGGGTGCGTACCCGGGTTACGCCGGTAATGTGTTAACTGATAAAACTACTGGAGCCAGCTACAATTCGCACGGGGTAAACGGCCGGAAGTTCATGGTCCCGGCGATGTGGGACCCGCACACATCTCAATGTTTGCCGCTCGTCTGATTTCGATATCGGAGAAAGAGATGTTATCCAGTGTGCACACTTGTATGTATGTAAATACACTTTTGGAGAAAGGAGTCCAAGGATGGTTTTGGAACCTTCGAGGTGGAGGACAGGAGGAGGAGGAAGATGTGGTAAAGTGGAAGGTTGGGTGTTCTGCGTCGTCGTTTAGTATGGGAAAAATGTGAGAAAATGCCACTAGACAAATATGATAACAATAATAATAATAAATAATAAAATGGGGATAATTTTGAAAAAGTAAGCGCGTTAAAATTGCCTTGATTTTCCTTTTCTTGGATGCAACAACGAATGGATTAAAAACAGTGTTCTATATTTGGATTTGCGTAAATTGCTCTATTGGTCCTTCATCCTATAAAAATAAGCTCATTAGTATAACAACTACTCCATCTCTCTATGCTGACATTTTAGTATGGAGTGCGTCTGGTAAAGATTAAAATGGATTAAAATTGAAAAATTAGTCGTTATTAATGATTTTATTAGACGAGTGTGACTAAATAACGATTATCTTTTCAAGGTTAATCGACTTTTGAATTCTACCAAATAGACTTATGATGTTGCTATACCGTGACGGTGGGAGAGCCACAACCGAATGTTTGTTCTAATTTCAAGATTTGCCATTGAACCACTCTCTGAAAGTAATCATCATCATCATATAAAAATCACAAAAAAAAAAAAAGATAAAAAAAATTTAATGTTAGTTTAAACTTTATTGTTGAGTGCAAGTATAGTTGTTTCAGATTTTGTTATGAATCTTTATTGTTGGAGTCAACGACGAGACAGCAATTTTGAAAAAGAATGGAGCAGTCCAGCTAATTTGCTTTAAATTTTTAAGACCCACTTGGTCGAGCCTCGTTATTTAAGATTATAATTTTTAGAATATTTTTTTTTGCGTATTTGGAAAAATGGAAAAATGGAAAAATCTTAAATAATTAAAAAGAAGAGAAAAAATATATTAAAATTTTAATGTAGCCAAACGAGTGCTTAAAAGTATTTCATTAAGAAATTATATTGCTTAGAATCAAAAGCAAATCAAGATTGAGAACGATGATTGAATATGGATTAATTTACTTGGACACATATTCTCTACCCTCTGAATTACACAATGTTATGTATCAAAAATTTGGTCATGCATCGAAAAAGTTTTATTAAAATCAATGTGCCAAAATTTGTCAACTCATTAATGTGTCAACTTTTATGTACACATAGTTTGATCCAATAATAATTATCCTACAACTACAAGTGGGTAATATTAAACGCTAGACATCGGATTAAGATAGAATTGTTAATCTTTTGTAATATTTTTTCTCTCCTGCCAGCTGTTTAGCTATTAAGTAGTGGACAAACGAGGTACATAAACTAAACCAATTCTCATCAAAGAATAAAGAAATTTGTACAAAAATATTTGACAAAAACCTTAACAAAATGCAAGGTGGAGCCCCCTAATTGGTGGGACGCCTGCCGCGGAGCCTAGCATGGTTCCTCATCAAAATGGTCCAATCCTGTAATAAGGCCATAGATTTTAGAGCCCTGAGTTAATTAAATTTAAGCTATCTCTTCTTCTTACTTTTCATCTATTTATTTTAAATGTTAAGAGGTTGTTTGGTGCATATTTTGTGAGTAAAAATACATTTTTACTGTTGATGTAATGAGAAATATGTGGTTGAAAATGAAGGAAAAGTTATTGATGTAATAGAAAATGTTATTTTATTGAAGAATGTGTGGTTGAAAATGAGAAGAAGAATGATAATGAAAAAAATAATGTGGCTCAAACATGGACTAAATACATATTCTCGTGTAAACTATAGACATTTAAACCATGAGCACTCACATCAAACCAAAACCAAAATATTAAAAAGGTGGAAAGCGTGATAAGGTGTGGAAGTTGAATTTCAAGTCTTACGAGCATAGACGTATTCAGACAAATTTTTGACGTAGTAAGGTGTTGTCCTGTTTTTAATATTATTATAATACTTATAGGTCAATAAATAATATTTTTTTAAAAAATTATAGAAACTTTTAATAAAAAAATTATATATACTTTTGAAGTTTTCAAATGATAACATAATTTTCAAAATCATGAATACTACAATTACTTAATAGTTATTTCCCATAAATTGGAAATATTCATAGCCTAAACCTTATCTATCTCATTGTCACTGGAGAATCCAAAGTCACGGAAGATTTTAGAGTATAAACTGGGCAGAGAAAAAAAAAATAGAAGGCTGAGTGCTTTGATTTTATTTTTTTATTTTTAAAATCACGAATGCTTTGATTTATGACATAAGCTGGCTCCCATTATTTGAAATTATAATTTTAGAAATAGTATTTTTTTGAAAAATGTGTGGTTTAAATGGAAGATCGTGTGATTGAAAATAAGAGGGAGAATAATAGATTTTTGGGATAATGGGAACCAAATGGGGGCTAAATAACATGGAGTGTATGATTATTCATATGTTGAATTTGAGTTTAGTTGGGTTTTTTGACTTATTTCATATAGAGAAAATTACACTAAATTAAGTGTTTAGTTTTATGTTTTTAAAAATCAGGTTTATATTTTATTTAATCAAAAATCAGGTTTTAATTTCACAATTAATATTAATAATAATATTTTAAATAAAATAAAATATATACCCACCCCTATCCCCAAATTTCAATCCATTTCCCAAACCCTACTCCTCCACTCTCCTCCTCCCTTCCGTCACTCTCTCTCTCCCCCTCTACCGCTGCCTCCCATGTCCCATCCTCCTTCTTGAATCGCAACAGCGTCACATCGACGCTGCTGTGGGTCGCAGCGTCGATCTGACGCTGCGTGCTTGGGTGCTGATCTGTGTACGGTGGAGGTCTTGTGCAGGCGGGTGTGTAAGTACTTTCATTCGTTCGTTCTGTGTAAGTACGTTCGTTCTACTTTGTGCGTGCGTTTTGCTTTGTAAGTGAGTACGTTCTGCTATGTGCCCCGGGGCGGATCTCTGTGTGCGGGTACGGATCTGTGTGTGTGCGCGATGGAGGTGCATGCAGGTGTTTTAGATGTGGGGTAGAGGTCTTCATTGCTGTGTGTGCGGTGGATGGCTTCGATGCGGTGGATGGCTTCGATGCGGTGACGGGGTGACGATGATGTTGGTGTTGTGCAGGCAGGTATTTTAGGGATTAGGGTCGGCGACGGATGAGACGAAGTGTCCGTGACCAACTATTTGATCGTTCTGTGACCTGTGACACCAAGTATTGTTGGTGTATTGGGATTAGGGGACAGGTGCGACGGATGAAACGAAGTGTCTGTGACCATCTATTTGGTCGATTCATGACCTGTGACCAAGTTTTTGTGGTGTAGTGAGATTAGGGGACATGTGTTTGGGTGTATGTGACCAACTATTGAACTGTGACTTTAAAATTTTTTAATTTGTGACTCAAAATATAATCTATGACCAACAGATTTGGAAATCTGTGACCAGCAAATTTTTTTCATTTGTGATCAATTAAAAATCTGTGACCTATAAATCTTTTCAATTGTGACATCAAAATAATCTGTGACCAATTAATTTGATAAGTTAAAAATTAAATTTTATCTATTTAATAAGATATCTGTGACCTCGAAATCGGAATAGTTATCGGAATTCAGTGGCGACAAACGGTCATCGGAATAGTCGTCGGAATGAACTCGGTCGGAGAACAGTCGCCGGAGTTGTCACCGGTCACCGGAATAATCGCTGAGCAGTGAGGGTGGTGGAGGTGGA
>CAIGRO010033703.1:0-11166 GCA_903798355.1 Fraxinus baroniana | reverse complement strand
TGAACTAATAAGTCGAAAATGAATTTTCAACTTACATTGACTTAACAGTGGGATAAAAGATATGATCGATAATTGAAATTGACACATATTCATATTTCATAATTGATCAGATCATATTGACGAAGGGATTATAGTTTCACGGTAAACGAACAAGTTTGATTTTATTATACCACATGACATTTCCCGTCACATGTATTGCCCTGAAATATTGCTAGATGTCAATCCGAGACGACGGATGTGAATTGATGATACATTAAAAAGGGGTATTTTAATTTATCAATTTTGATTAGATCAAAATCATAATTCACGTCGTTAGTCATCGTGATTGGAAACCTAATGGGTCATACACAAAAGATTGAGATTTACCAATTAATTAATTGGCAAATGTTGGATAATTAATTAATTGGCCAATTAATTAATTGGGTTGCTTATTAATATGCCTGAATTAATTAATTGGATTAATTAATTCATGGACCAGATTTAGTTTAAGAGACGGGCCGACCCTGCTTGGACTCATATTAATAGGCTTCTAGAATTTGAAAACTGTAATGGAATTTTCATTATTCTTGCTAGCACGAGAAAAGAAAACTCTAGCCGTTATTTTTGTTCTCTGTGTGGATTACCATTGGAGGCTGGACAATTAGACAGCTTGGATTTTAGATCGTGATCATTGGAGTTCGAGAATCAACAAAAGAGTTTACAGAATTCATCAAAGGTACAATTATTATCACAGTTTCTATCCAAACATAAAGCAAATCCTTGTTTGGGAATTGAAATTGTTTTATTTCCGCTACGCATGATTAAGTAGATTCCAAACAGTGGTATCAGAGCCTATTTTGTGTTTATTAGAAATTGTTCTTGCATGTTAGAACAATCAATAGTTGATTGTTATTATTTTTCTTGTTTCTAGCAATTGAGGAAATATGATTTTCACATTTTAGAATTTGTGTCTTGAATTAAAAAAAAAAAAGGAAAAATTGGATCTGAAAAACTTGATGGCGACGGCACCATCGGCCATGGCGGCAAAACCCGCTGCAACAACGGCAGCGCGCTGCCACAGCCCGGGCGTTTTCCATATGCGCTGCTGCTGGTTATCGCTGCAGCGCCGGTGGTGCGACGGCTGTGTGACAGCAACTACGCACCACCATTACTCCATGGGCAGTGTCGGCGGAAGAGATAAAAAAAAAGTTTGTTTTAGGGTTAAAGTTTCTGTTTCGGGTGAATGGTGGAAGCGGGGGCCTCTCATGAAATTTCGAAAATTGCAAGGGGCCGCCTGCAATTGTGAGAAAAGGGTCAGTTTGCAATTTTTAAATAAAGGACTTGTCATACAATTTTCGAAATTGAAGGGCTGCCTTTTAATTTTAAACTTGTGTCAAGTTGCAATTTTCAAAAGGGATTTTTGAATTTAAATATTAAAATTTTTTAAAATTTAATTTTAAAATGGTTTGACCTAAAACTACAATTTTGACCCACTTAAAATTTTAATTAAAATTTACGACCTTTATATTTTCATTAAAATTGAATTTTAACTTAAATATTAAATTTTGACCCTAATTTTTTAGTTGGAGTTTGACTCTAAGTTTTGTATTTAATTAAAATCAGATTTTAATTAAACTCAATTGCCTTAAGTTTTGAAATTGGAGTTGGACTCTTATTTTATATTTAATTAGAATTCGATTTTAATTAAATTATCTTATTGTAAAACTTTGAAATTAGAGTTGGAATCTAATTTGATATTTAATTAAAATTTGATTTTAATTAAATAGTTCTGCCCTGTAATAGTGGAATTAGAATGGGATTCTAATTTGGTATATAAAATTAAAATTTGATTTTAATTAAATATACATGCTAATTAAATTGTTTGATTAATTAATTATTCCGATCCATTTGTCTAAATTAATTATTCCGATCCATTTGTCTCCTTGGATCCCATGCTCCCCTGCATCAATCCTTAGCTGCTGTTGTCAAAGCTCTCCCTGGAATCTGCTATCTTGCAGCACTCCTAGACTTGTGGAATCGTCTCTCTCATGGATCAACGAAGAACACCTTGTTCTCCACAGACTAGAACTCCTGAAAACTTCCATCGATCTTCAGAACTCTGACCAGATGTAAAGGAAAGACAATTTGGTATTTGGATTATAAGAATGATATTTTTCTCACCTCCAAGAATTGATATCAATTAATCATGAAGGTTGAACGATGAATAATAAGAATTTCCTCACAGATGAAACTCTCACAATGTTCAACCTTAGGGAAAAAAACGTTATGTGGCTATTTGGTATTTATAGGTATGTTATAAAACGAATGAGCAGGGAAAAAAATTATTTAAATCGCAAAATAATTTTTTTTTTTTTGGACAATACTTTCGCTCGAGCGAGGGCTCAACGACAGTCGAGCTACAGACTATCGCTCGAGCGAAGAAGGGACGATAATTGAGCGAGAGGGTTTCTACTTTGACACTCGAGCCAATCCTTAATAACAGTCTAAAGAAAATCCGCGCCATACTTTCCTTCTTTTGCCATTCTCGAACCTTAGACCTAAGAATCTAACTTCAACAATTTGTACATTACTCCTTAACTTTTTATACAAATTACAATTCAGTCATTTTTGTTTACAGAATTGCCAATTACAAAACATGTAAAACCTACCAAACTCCTAATTTAGCATTCTTTGATGAAACTACTAATTGAGTCAAGGCAGTAATCAAAAATAAATTATAGACTCAAAAATTATGACAAACTAACCGACTTGAACAATTCTGCAGTTTAATCAGCACTTGTTTCCTGAAACAAATAACTCAACACCCAGTGTAAAATGTGTGGAAAACAGTATAATAAACCAATTCAAGTAGTTTATATAATTTTGGCAATTTATGAATCAATTAGACTTGTTCAGTTTTAATTATGCTTGTTAAATGAAGATATAGTACCAATGCAACCCAACATACCACGAAGACACATTGATACTACTAAAACAACAAACTTAATTTAGCAAAATTGAAATTAAATAATAAAATGCCTTTGAGTCGAATAAAAATCATGTAAGCATCATAAAAAAAAATCTAGCTATCTACTATCTACTTCCCCCTATCAAAAATACATATATACTACTGCCCAAAATATCTACTCTCCCTTTTTGTCACACAATGACAAAGGCAGCCTATAACTAGAAAGCAGGGATAGCATCCTCAAAATTTGTCCTCTCCTCAGAAGCAACGTCTCCTAGTGGCGACGAATCCATCGAAGACCACGCTAAATGTAACCGATAGCACCCCGAAGCGTAGTGAACTCAACAGTGTGTCGATCAACTGTAGCACGCAGCTGCTAAATCTCCGCCATCATACGAGTCTGCTGCTTGATAAGCATGGACATATGTCCCAAAAGAGCGTTTGAAGGGTCGATGGAAGCAGAAGCAGAAGGTACAGACTCTGGAGGAGGACGAGGAACTGACTCGGACAGAAGAGGAGCTGAAGCAGAAGTAGAAGGGATATCAGAAGGTTGAAGAGCACTAGAAAATGAAGGGAAATATGATGGATCAAAAGAAATGAGGTTATCAATCGGAACAGTCAGCACAGTCGGGTCAGCTGGCTGTGTTGGCTCAGAAGAAGCATGAGACCAACTTTGGGCGATGGTAGGCTGCAACCAAACGATAAATCAAACAAGCATAAGGTGGCCCAACCCTAGTCCCCGTGGTACGAAAGGCCCTCAAAATCTGCTGGCATATGAAAGAAGGTAAGTCAATGGAATTGCCATGCAATAAGGCATAAAAAAATGAGTCTTCTCCGTTGGTAATGAAGAAGTGTGGGATATCTGCCAAAAATTCGTGCACACAATGCGCAACAGAATCTGGCGCTAAGTCGGAAAAGAACCGGTGCGGATTGCACCGGACCTTCCTCCAACGGTGTGTTAAACACCGTCAAACAAATTAGAGAGTCCGTCGGAAGAGTATTAGGAGTAAGGTAGGGAAATAGGGGCTGAATGACTTGAGGAATATGAATCAGACTCGAAAAAACATCCAAAGTAATCTTAAATGTCCTACCCTGAAGGAAAATCCTAAAAGTCGAACCACTAATATTATGGACGTTAGCGTAGAACTCCTGAACTAACAAACTCGGTGGAGGTACTAACTCTACCAACAAAAGCTCCTAACCACGAGAAGCAAAAATAGCGGCGAGGTTAAAGGATAGATCAAATATAATGATCTTGCGCTCGAAAAGAACAGGACAAAGGGAAAACTGCGTTTTACTGTATATGGTAGAGGTACTAGGAATGGAAGGGGTCGTGCGTGCTTTCTTAGGCGACATCTGAAAGAAATGAATCACAATATTAAAACCTCGATAAAAGATGAACTAAACCATGATATGCAGGGTGTGCATGAATGCACGCAAAATGAGGTAAAAAGAATGACATGCAACATGTCCTAACATGAATGCATGACGACATGTAGTGATGCCTGAACGTAAGTGACGTGAAGACATGACACGTGCCATGATGTCTAGACGAAGGGACGTTATGTCATGACGAAGTGACGTGGTGATGCGACGTCACCTTGCGGCGTCAACATGAACACACGCAACATGACGATACATATACGCAATACTCCACATTAAATCGAACCAAGCAATGAAAATAACAGTATAAAACACATAAATGCACACTTGGTCACACTTTCAATGTTTAAAATCATCACGATGTGTCATTTGCCAAAAGAATATTTTTGTATTTTTCTCATTTTTCAATATTTTTTTAAGCAATACTTAAAACAAATAAATGCATAGAAATAGAAATAACAAAAATAACATAAAAATACATGGGATGCATACATGAATGAATGGACACAATGGACTGCACATGCATGCACCTAAACACCAAATCAGTGTGAAATTTGTATGCCCTTACCGTGAAGAGTACTATCATTTTCACGACCTTCCAGGTCGCTCATCTTAACCGAGACTTTCTTAGAAGTAGAAGTTAATTGGGTTAACCGAGTCATCATTTTCAGTTAAGTGGCTAACTTGATTGGCAAGAAAGTTAACCTAGCTAGAGAAATCCTGATTCTTACTTCTAGTCACACGGTTACGACACCTAGGTCTAGTGTTTGGCAAGTGGGAATGAACCTAGGTCGAAGCCTACTCGGTGGTTGTTGCCAAAAAGTAAGAAACTGACCATACGATGTCTAGTAGGTCTCGATCCTATGGCATGCTTACTCTTGGGTTTAGGATAAACAATCTCACGAGCTCTGTTAGTGGCAGGAACGAACGTGGTCCTGGATGTACTAGCAGTAGCATCATGGTTATCAATATAACCTAGATCATGCCTATTTCCAGCAGGCTTGTTCATCCCAAGCATATTATCCAGCTTCTACGAGCCACTCATAAACGATTGGAGTTGAGCATTAGATTTATCAAGATCAATAGTTAATGATTTAACTTTACTTTTCAAGTTTTCATTAACCAACTTCAACTCACTCAATTTTTTAGTCGAGTCCTAAAGTCACTTAATAATTTTTCTCGTTCAAGTTCAAGCTCATTCACATTTTTCAAGACAGCTTTATTGACCTTCTTAATTTTGAGACTCTCCTCAAACAATTCACGATGAGACTCGTGAATGTCGGTCTCATCATTAGACTCTTCTTCAGACTGTTCACTCTCATCCTCTCTTTCTCCTTTTATCAATCTCACTGTCAGATTTGATTGCAGTAATCAAAGTGAAGGCCATGAATTTTTGTTCATCCTCACCACCAGATGTCTCATTCCGAGAACTAGAATCCGACTCCTCATTACACAAGGTCAGGCTAAAGCCTTATGACGTTCATTACCTGAACTCCTCTTCAAATTAGGACATGCACTCCTAATGTGACCATACCCCTTGCACTCATGGCATTGGACATATTGAGATTTTCTAATGGGAATTCTAGAGGTGTTTTTCTCACGTCTACCTTTCGAGAGTTTGCTAGGAACCTCAATATTCCGCTCCTGAGGCTTTCTTCTATTTCTCATCACCTTCTAAAAATTTTTAACGAAATAAGTAATTTCGTCATCCATAAGGGTCTCAGTATCAGTGGACTCGCTCTCCTCTTTTCTAATGGTGTTCATGGCGATTGATTTAACCTTTTTAGGTTGTGAGACAGTGAGTTCATAAGTCTGAAGTGATCCTAAGACTTCTTCAATCTTAACAGCATCTAAGTCCTTACTCTCTTCTATCACAGTGACCTTGGGTTTAAATCTCTCGGGCGGTAATCTTAGGACTTTTCTAACAATTTTTTACTCGGGGATCTTTTCACCTAAGTTAAAACTATAGTTAACTATATCATTTAACTTCGCATAGAATTCATCAAACGATTCATCGTCCTTCATTCTAGTAGTGGTCAACATTTGCAATTTAGAGCTTTTAATAGTTTTGGGTCCCTTGTATGTGGTTTCTAATATATCCCAAACTTCTTTAGTAGCTTCACACATCGACACTAGCCTAAGCTCCTCAGCAGACACAGTCATGAACAAGACATGAAGACCCTTACTGTTCCAATTACATCAATCTAAATTAGTTTTAGACCACAATGAGATATCAGTGGGTATAACTGCACCAGCAACAATTGATGTAGGCAGAGACCACCCATTTTGAATGTTAATCCAAATACGTTCATCCAACGCTTTAAGGAAAGCTCTCATTCGAACTTTTCAGTAAGCATAATTGCTTCCGTCGAAGAACGGAGGCATAGACAATGACTGACTCATCTAGAATAATATAATAAGGGTCAGGAATCGATTTAGGCTCTAATACCAATTGAAAAATGTGTAGTTCGACCCTAACAATACCTAGATAGGGATGAATAGGTGTATAATACGGAATTAAGATATTTTACGAATTAAATAGCAACAAGTCACTTTTTAATTCTTTTCTAGGTGATTAATCATGCAAGTCATTTAAGTCCTAAGTTTGAATACCGTAGTTTATATGATCAATCAATAAACAATAACGAAAGCAGTANGAATTAAATAGCAACAAGTCACTTTTTAATTCTTTTCTAGGTGATTAATCATGCAAGTCATTTAAGTCCTAAGTTTGAATACCGTAGTTTATATGATCAATCAATAAACAATAACGAAAGCAGTAAATTAACACCATGATGATCACGGAGAAACCCAACTAGAAAAAACTCCGGGCACTTTGCTAGGCAGTCCACTATAAACGATTCAAACAATATACAATCTATCAAACTAGACAACCCGTACTATCTGATCTCCCAACTGCACTCCTTATAGCTCTCATTGGATCCTATGCTCCCCTGTGTCAATCCTTAGCTGCTGTGACAAAGCTCTCCATGGAATCTGCTACCCTGCAGCACTCCTAGCCTTGTGGAATCGTCTATCTCCCGTGGATCAAAGAACACCTTGTTCTTTGCAGACTGGAAATCCAGTCAACTTTTCTCAATCCTCAGAACTCTGACTAGATGTAGAGAAAAAGCAATTTGGTATTTGGATTATAAGAATGATATTTTTCTCACTACCATGAACTGATATCAATGAATCATGAAGGTTGAAAGATGGATAAAAAGAATTCTCTTACAGACGAAGCTCTCATAATTTTCAACTTTAGGAAAAAAACGTTATGTGGCTATTTGGTATTTATAGGTAGGTTATAAAACGAATGAGCCGAAAAAAAACCTTTAAATCGTAAAATAAGATTTTCCTGAACAATATTGTCGCTCGAGCGAGGGCTCAGCGACAGTCGAGCGAGAGGGTCTCTACTTTTGACGCTTGAGCCAATCCTTGATGATAATCTAGTGAAAATCTGTGTCGTACTTTTCTTCTTTTCTTATTCTCGAACCCTAGACCGAAAAACCTAACTTTAACTATTTGCACATTACTCCTTGACTTTTTATACAAATTACAATTCAGTCCTTTTTATTTACAGACTTGTCAATTACAAAACATCTAAAATCTAACAGTTTTTATACCAGACGAAGGACTTGTAGTGAAAATAAACTTTGAGTAAATTCTCTATTTAATAGATAGACTTTCAACAAAATTATTCAAACAGTTTAAACTTACTCTTCACAAGAGTACTTCACATCAATGAAATGAATATTTTATAATTATAAAAGAAAAAGAAAAAAAAATACAGTATGACACATCCAAAAGAGAAGGTGGGATCTGCTTTGCATGCAAGGATTCTTGACAACCTTCGTTGAATTGAATCCAACATTTTTGGCCTCGCAAAAAGAATATTCCAACAACCTTTATAAATACGCTACATTTTCGTAATTCTTGATATAATGTCACACATGACATTTCATTATTGGACTATTTTAAAAAAATCAACTTTTTCATCACATCATCTGCTACCACTTAGGATTATGTCAATGCATATGTGTCATTTCTTCTAATAAAATGGCAGTTTGACACATTCTTTCAAAATATATTGTTTCAAAACTCATTTTCAACCACACATTATTCAATAAAATAATATTTTACATCACATCAATAGTTTTTTCTTACTTTTTAACCACATATTTCTCATCATATCACTACTTAAAACATATTCTTTTCTCAATAATATCCATTAATCACACCCAAAATCTTACTTTTATAAAAATTACTAGTCTTTGACACGTGCATTGCACGAATTTTGTATGTATTGTGTTTTTATTAGTTTAGAAATTGTAAATATTAAAAAAAAGTAGTTTAAGATTTATTGAATTATTCAAAGTCTTGGGAGTATATTATTGGTTCGCTAATGCTCCATTTAACAAGGTGATTATTTCAAAAGCTGATATCACTGCATAGTGTAGAAATGTACCAAAAATAAAATGGAAAACATCAAACGTTTGACATACATAAATATTGCAGGTTTACATGAGTAAGAAATATTTAATTTATTAAATAATAAAGCATGCATCGAAAAATGAAAATGTATAACAAATAAATTGTTAAAGGAGGTTCGCAACCTCTATTTCTATTTTGAAGAATTTGATTTTATCTTCTCTGTAATGGAAGACAAATTGAAAACTGGTTTCAAAACAGAATGACAAGATGTAATACTTCTATATATTCATTAATTAAAGTTATTTAGATATCGTTTTATGTTTGAACGAGTCTTGAATTTAATTTAATTTTATCTTTTTCTCTAAAAAAGTAAATAAATAAATAAAGTGGGTAAAAAAAACTCAATATTTGTTAAGCATTTAAACTTGACAACGAAAACACTAACTGTGTTTGTATATGTGTGTGAGAGAGAGGTAGATTATATGAAGTACCAAAAATTAACTAGTTTTTCATAATTTATTTATTTATTGTTATTATGTAAATGGTCTGCCACTTCGAAATGAGGATCGACCTGTCCAGGTCGAGGGGTAGCGGGCCCCGAAAGGCAACGCCCCTGACGGGGATCGACCTGATCGGTCAGGCCGTGGGGGTCGAGGGGATAGCGTCCTTCGTGAGGGCTCGGGGGCAACGCCCCCGAAAAGAATTCTGATTTTCGTGTACGTATGGAATGAAGTTGTTGATAAAAATATAAAAATGTTTTTTTAAACCCATAGCAGAAAGGAATTAAAAAAAAAAAAAAGAACAGCTGCGGCGAAGACACTGTGTCCTTGTCTCCGCGCTGCGCGGAGACATGGACATGGTGTCCTTTTTTTCATTTTAAATAACAATTAAGATGTTTCAATTCATTTTTTCCCTGTGCATGAGTATTTGTTAATGACAAATTGATGATTTAAAACATGAAAATATAAAATAGACATTTTTTTTATAATCTAAATCATAATATGTGCACTGCATTTAATTTTAACATTTGTTAAACATCCAAAATAATTTCGCATCCATTATAAAGAACACATTATTATGAAGTAGATGAGTTAATGACAAATTGGTGAATTAAAACGCGAAAATAAAACAAGCCATTTTTATTTATAATTTCTTTCCACTACCATTGCCGGTGCAAACAATCTATTTCCGTTGCCATTGTCGGTGGTACAGTTTGCATGCACCCCACTGAAAAAAAAAAATTATATTCAATCTAATGTTTAAGCATATAAGCAAAATCATCTCCTCAAATCCATGCATTTCATTATAAAAGCACGAAATTTGCAGAATTACAAAAATTCCATATTCACTGATTGACTGAACTTCGTAATCTGAACCAACATTACCCTCACGAAATCTGTAGAATAATTCACTGATTGAACTTGAATCAACACTAAGTGAACAAAAAAAACGACCCTCAATAAAATACTCGATGTCGAAATTACATTAGTTTCAATTACAAACCTGTCCAAGAAAAAGTATATACAACAAATAACATATACAATCAACAATAAAAAATGTTATATCCTCCTGTTGATAATAGCCTTCTCAGCATAGAACTGGAATGGATCTCACAATTTTTTTATTAAATAAATATAAATAAGACTTCATGGCCTTGAATAAGCTAAACACAGAAAATATTTGTGCTTTCACAACTTCATAATTGCTTAGTTTTACATCCCGCGCTTCATTTTTTACACTAGAGGGAAAAGAAAATATGGAAATGGATATACGCAAGATGAACGAAATTATAAAATTAGAGGACGCGTGGATAAAATAAAATTGGAGGATCGAGGAGCAAAAATCTGGGAAAATGAACAGTAACTTCTCATTGAGTAATGTTGCATCTACAGTGCCCTCAAAACTAGGCTTTTTATATAGTAGGGATCCATACAATATATAAGATGGAATCTGTATGCATATTTTATGTATGCAAGGACGAGGAATAAAAAATTTATAGTGATAAAAAAAAGAGAAATTGTAAAAAATCTCAACACCCCCACCCCCCCACCCCCCCTCCTCCCCCTCTCTCTCTCTCTCTCTCCCCCTCCCCCTCCGGCCAGCACCTCTCCCTCCTCTCCCGGATCCGCCAGCTACCGCCGCCTCTTCCCTCCCCTCCCTCCCTCCCTCTCCCCCACCCCTCGCCCAGCAGCAAGATCGCTGCTGGGAAAATTCCCAGCAGCAATCTCGCTGCTGGACGGCTGCTGGTCCAGCAGCGGTCTGTCCTGCTGGAGCAGTCCAGCAGCGATCCACTGCCCTAATTTTTATTTTTATTTTCTTCTTGTTGAGTAATGTGTGCTGGGGATTATTGTTGGTGGTTTGGGTGGTGGTGGTCGTCGTGAGGCGGTGGTGGTGGCGATTTT
>CAIGRO010033666.1:0-16081 GCA_903798355.1 Fraxinus baroniana | reverse complement strand
AAGACTGAAAGGGGAAAGCAGCGAAATCGCTGCTGGGGTCCGGCAGCGATTTACTGCTGAGGGAGGGAGGGGATAGGGAGGCGGGGGCGCGGTGGCGGCGGTGATGAAGAGGTGATGCGGTGAGAAAGAGGATAGAGAGGGAGACGAGAATGAAGAGGAGGAATAGAATAGAAATGATTTAGGTGTTGTTTGGAATTAAGGTTATGTTTTAATATATTACCTGATTTTTGATTAAACAAAGTTTGCACCTGATTTTTAAAAAGTAAACTTTAAACCTCTGATTTTTTTATAATTTCCCTTATTTAAAAAAAAAAAAAAGTTCTAGGCCAGGGGTTTGGCCAAAAAGTTCAGTGTGGGCCTGTGCCCACACTGGACCTTGGCTGGCTCCGCCCCTGCATGAATCCAATTTTCCCCAACCTCAAGAACCCTAAACCCCCGAAACAACCCAATCGGTGGTAAGAGCCCAATGACCAACATCAGCAGAAAAAGTTCGACCTCGATTTTTGAATTGGATAATAAAGAGAAGAGAAAAATACTAAAGCAAAAGAATCGAAGATAAAGCTATTTGGGAAGACAATTGAACTCCAAAGACTTCCATGGCGACGGAGGAAACTGATGGAGTGGGTTCTGCTCGATCTTTTGATGCTAGTGACGAGAATAGTTCACTTTAGGATCCCCATTCTTCATTAAGTTCTATGCTTGAAGATCGGAATTTTATCTTCTGTCTTTTTGGTTTTTTATCCTTTTTGTAATTTTGAGTCTTGACTTCGGATTGATGTTGCGGTGTACTTGAAATATGTAATTCACTATTTTTATAATCTATTCGTAGTTTCACTCTTTCAAAATAATGTGACTCAAACACATCCTCATGAAACTTTTTAATTTCACTAATGGCTATTAAACTTTGTATTTAATATCACCTTGACAACTAAACTTCAATTTTACTTTGCTAAAATTTGACTTCCTTATTAACCACACCCTTTTAGGAAATTTAGTGGGTGTTCAATAAAGATAATTAGATTATAATAGAAATTTTTAAAATGTGTGGTTAGTCATATCAATGAGTCAAACCGAAACTTAAAGCTTGGCTCAGCTTGAGCAAAAAAGGTTCGAGTAGAGCCGAGCAAAAGCTCTACCAAAAAATTCCAACTCGACCCGAGCTAGCTCGAATTTTTTCCCTTAAAAATAGCTGTTAGGCAGGTTCGTACATGCCGGCCTAGGTGGTTCGATGAGCCACACTGTCGGCTCGGGCTCGACCCGAGCCACGAGTCGGCCCGTATCGGGTTTTTTCGGGCCGAGTTCGAGCTTGCGAACTATTTTGCTATGGTTAAATGTGATACTTACGAAAGATATGATTAATATTGATTACTTCTCTTTGATTTAAATTAAAATTGATTTTACTCCGAAACAAAATGGCCTTAATTTTTACTTCGAAAAAAATAGTAAAGCTCGTTTCTTCTTTAATTCTTCTGCAACAATGACGAGCATGAACACTGCAAACAAAAGCACCAGATTCTTCCCTTCACGCACTCACCACACCACCACTTTCTGCACCCGCAGCCACCAGATCGCCGCCCTAGCCATAGTAGTCACCACTTTCTTTCTCACTAGACTCTTCGACCACACTCTGGGACCCTGCTCTTCGTCGTACCAAAACAAATTCCCCGATGTGAATCGGAAATATGACGGCGTTGTGCGATTTGGGGATTCGGGTGGGTGGCCTGAGAGAGGGTATGGGACTCAACTGAATTTGAAGATCTATGTGTATGACGAGAACGAGGTTGAGGGACTCAAGCTGCTGTTATATGGCCGTGAAGGGAAGATTTCTCCCGAGGCTTGCATCAAAGGCCAGTGGGGCACTCAGGTAATTTTATCTGATATTCTATGTTTTTATTTGTGGTAATTGACAGTGTATATTTTGCTCAATAATGAAATGCTTAATCGACTTCAGTAATGTTGAAATTACTGCTACAACGACAACTACTGAGCAAATTATTCTTCTCAGTAAACTTGGACTTTGTATACATTTTGGAAGAATCGACATTGTTGAGAAAGCACAGACATATACGCCTTTTCTTGAATTGGACCAGTTGAAAAATTTTGTTTCGAATCTGAGGCTACGGAATCATATACTCTCAGAATTTGGATTTATCAGATGGAAATATAAAGTCGGGGGAGACTTTTTCTTGTATAATCGAATTAGTTGTATTTTCTTTTTGGGTAGGGGACTGTGGCAGTGCACACTTGAATAGAAAATTTAAGGAAATGAATTGATGCCTTGCTGAAAATCAAGTAATAGGAGATCAATTGTGTAATGAACACTAGTTTGTCATGGAAATAAAGAATGAATGGTCTTTATGTTAACAATACATCGATAGATAGGTTACTAGTTTCGTAGGTTGTTGGTGATTTGCAAGCCAGAAGTGTATTGAGCTTATGTAGGATTTTCGTAATACGGTGAAGAAGTTATGCCCCCTTCATGGTAATGAAAGTAGTTTGATAATTCCAGATTCAAGCAAAATAAGATACAAGTCTTGTATAAGTGATCTTATAAATAAACTGCATCCCTTTGTCATTTTCCCGAGTACTTAGGAAATGTGGTTCTTTCCCATGTTTATTCATTAAAAGAAAATAGAAGCTTTATTCCTTGAAACATCACCATTGGGAAGATCAAGAGGGCACCCAAAATTGACATCTGGTTTTTTCCCTTTTTGCGTGATTTTAATATAAGTTCTTCATGCCCTGTAGGTTAAAGTACACAGGTTACTTTTGCAGTCGAGGTTTCGGACAAGAAAGAAAGAAGAGGCAGATCTGTTCTTTGTGCCAACTTATGTTAAATGTGTACGAATGATGGGTGGCCTGAATGATAAAGAGATCAACCAAACTTACGTCAAGGTACTGAGACTTCTGATTCTAAGGCTGGCAACTTGAGACAAATTATGAGTACTTTACATTGTAATCCACACCGACACTATTTTGTTTCAGGTTTTAGGTCAAATGCCATATTTCAGGTTATCTGGTGGGCGCGACCACTTTTTTGTCTTCCCGAGGTATGATGTTTTAGTTCTTGGTAATTGTGATCACACGAGTATTTGTATTGCCAACTTATGTGATGAAATTGCTATTACTGGGAAATATAATCTAGGAATTAGGAACATATAATTTACTTAGTTAATTATATATTATACATTAAGTAAATTATGACTATTTCTCTCCCACATCACTTAAATGCAGTGTTCCAAAAAAAAGTAAAGCGTGGCTAGGCGAAGCTTTAAGCTTTACGAGTTTAACTTTTTCTTATTTTTTAATATTTTTTAAAAATTTTAATCATTTAATAATTAAAATTATACATATCAAACATCTAAAATTATAAAATATTATATTTACTTAATAATTCGTACCATTAGTCAATTATACAATTTTCAAGTTTTTGAAATGCAAATATTAGAATATTTTTCATAGTTTCAATTTTCAATTAGACAAGACTTTAGCCCATGTTTGGCCCCATTAAAGTTTTAATACATTTTTCTCTCTTCTTTTTAAATATATATATTCAAATAAAATAATATTACACATAAATTTAAAAATTCTCCTTTTTAACCACACATTCTCCCAAAAATTACTATTCCAAAATACATTATTTCAGAAATCTCATTAGAATGGAGACCAAACAAGGGTTTAATAGGTTTCTAGGAACTTCATACATGCTTTTGGAGTTTGTAATAAAATAACGTGTCTCAAGATCATAATTACATAATCTAGATAGCATTATAATTTAAAACTTATTTAACTATTTAGATAAAGTCATTTTTAACTTTTGTATAGGTAAAATCTTTTAAAAACTCAAAATTAAAGTCGAATGAAAAGTTATTTTTTTAATAAAAAATTAAAATTAATAAGCTAAAGTCAAATAAAAGACATAAAAAAGGAATTTTTTTTTAATAAAGCGCACATAGGGAAGACGAAAGAGAGGAAGTAAAAAACTCAGCCGTTTAGGAATTGGAAAAAAAAAAAAGAAAAAAAAAGCGTCTAGGCGTGAAGTGAGGCATTTTGCCCAAGTTTCGATCCTAAACGAGCTTTTTAGAACATTGCTTAAATGTTAATATTTGCAGTCTTATGAATAAATTTGAGTTGTTGTTCTTGAACAAAGTTCTCTAAACCATTAATTATTGTTATTTACTTTAATGGGACATTGTCACGAGATCAAAACTGCTCCCCTTTTAAAACATAAGAAGAAGAACACATACTTAAAGGAAGGAGAAGAAAGCAAGTGAATTCTCGTAGAAATTTTCTACTTAGTTTCAAATTTCTTTGATTCTATTAAAATGGAGTGTATATCTATCTACTTGCTGGAAAGCTGATTTATCGAGTACGTTCCAGCATTTTTATTGAATCTATTGGATTTTTGTCATTTTTTATGGGTGCTTTTCGCTGAACTGCAGTGGTGCTGGTGCTCACTTGTTTAAGTCTTGGGCAACATATTTGAACCGTTCCATAATTCTGACTCCCGAGGTATGATCTTGTTACATGTATTCCTCGTGTTACCATGGTGAAGCCAGAACCTGCCTTTTGGTTGTTTGCCATCTAAATAGTAAAGTCATTGTAATAAGTGGCAGTTTGCTTCAAGACTCGTAATATTTTAACCAATTTAAAAGATCTTTTCAAGATCAATTTTCTGAAGAATGTTTATAATTGTAAACGCAGGGAGACCGCACAGATAAACGAGACATTAGTGCCTTCAATACGTGGAAAGACATCATAATACCTGGAAATGTTGATGATGGGATGACAGCTAACGGGACTAGGCTGGTCGACCCTTTGCCTTTATCAAAAAGGAAGTATTTGGCAAACTTTTTAGGTCGAGCACAAGGAAAAGTCGTCCGTTTGCAATTGATAGAGCTTGCAAAGCAATTCCCTGATAAGGTATGCATTTCTTTTCTGGATCGTGTTATTATCTTCTCTTTCAATTTTTCTTTTTGACCGATATACATGTGCTTAAAAATTCTCCAAAAGGAAAACAATTATTTGAATAGTGGATTTTCTGAAGGGTTACAAGCAGTTGACTTTGTGATTAAGAATCTCTATCCTTGCATAGAAAATAGCTATAGTATCTATGGAAAGGGAATTAATGCTGGCACTCTGTTTCTTTTACTTTTTTAGATAAAAGTATGCTCCCATATGGAAATTTGTCTTACAAATATGCATAGTTCATTGAAGCCCTTGTATATTTCTCTTCCCAACCCTCCACCCCCTATTGAAATTGAAAACTTTGGAAAAAAAAATGAAATTGTCCAAGTTTTTATAAAAAATTGAAAAAGAGAGACTCATTTTCCTGTGAGTCCTGCATTTACTTAGCAATCTTATCGTGGACCCATAAATGCCAAAAGAAAGCATGACTTCTCAAAATATCAAGGATATCAGGCTTTTGGAGAATGCGAGTTCCCATTATGTTAGCAGAACTCGTTGTCCAAATTTTTATTAAAAATTGAAAAAGAGAAACTCGTTTTCTTGTGACTCCTGGATTTATTTAGCAACTTTATCAGCCACAAATGTCAAAAGAGAGCATGACTTTTCAAAATATCAAGGATTTCAGGCTTTTGGAGAATATTCAGGTTCCCATTATATGAGCAGAACCTTCAGAATTGGTGGGAATCTGAAATTAATATATAAATTAAATATATTTTTATCAATCAAGTCCGAATAATGCTAAAAAAGTGTTCCAGCCTTCCAGGTCAAAGGGTAAGGAGATTTCAAGAAAGTGATAAAATGCATTTTAATATACGTGCGGCCTATTTAATCTGGATGGTGTGGGGTGAAGCTATGGTGGGTTAAGTTGATTATTTATAATATAGCTCTAAGCATGTAAATGTCAAGGCGATGGTCAGGTCTTTGCAATTGTGATTCCAACGCTTACTATGCAGATTGGATTGTAGAAATTGGTCAACTCCATTGGTTATGCTAAATATTACTTATATTAGTATCACCTATTGGCCAAATGCCACTGAGACCGCCTTGTATGAATCGATTATTGGATTATTTGTTTGTTAGAAATTTTAGACATACTTTCCAAAATGGTACTTTAAGTACCTTATAAGCTCAGCCAAACACGCTTCTAGTAATTTTGGTTAATTTAGATGTATGATCTATGTACTGAATCCCACAAAAAGATGTGCATGTTGATTATATGAACAGTTGGAATCTCCAGAGTTGAAGTTAAGCGGCCCGGACAAACTTGGAAGAGTGGATTACTTTAAACACCTCCAAAATGCAAAATTCTGCCTGGCTCCACGTGGGGAATCCTCGTGGACCCTTCGCTTTTATGAGTCATTTTTTGTGGTCCGTATCTTTCACTTTACACTTCTTGTCTTGTACACACAACTCTTTCTTGAACTCCTTGCTTCTGTTTGCTCGTGCTGAACAGGAGTGTGTTCCAGTCATCTTATCAGATCAAGTAGAATTACCTTTTCAGAATGTAGTCGACTACACTCGTGTATCAATCAAATGGCCATCCACTCAGATAGGACCTAAACTTTTGGATTACTTGGAATCAATTCCAGGTCGGTCTGCAGACTTTATTTTTTGCATCTTTCTTGCTCAATGTAATCCATTAATTTGTGTCAAAAAAAGTTTTGGTGTTTGTGCAGATAAAAACATAGAGGACATGATAGCTCAGGGTAGAAAGATAAGGTGCTTATGGGTTTATGCTCCAGAATCTGAGTTGTGCTCTGCATTCATTGGAATTATGTGGGAACTTCAGAAGAAAGTGAGGCAATTCCATCAGTCAACAGAGACATTCTGGCTGCATAATGGATCTATAGTGAACAGAAATTTGGTGGAATTCAGCAAATGGAAACCACCCATACCATTGCCTTAAGGATAATTCTATTTGTACCGAAAATGTTACACCCTCTCACATGCGTGCGGGGCCTGTGTGAATAAAAAAACTCCCAAATGTGTTGTCCCCTTACCCTATTGTGAGTGTAGGTAAAAGATTACGTAAAAAAGAGGGTGTACATGTAGCAGTCTCCTTGCCTTAAATATGGTTTGGAAGGGACCTATTGGTTTGTCTGTACTTTTCTTTACTTGTTTTACAGATATATTTTACCTTTTCCATCATTCTTTCTTCAAATGTATTAATCATAGATATAGTCCGTCATGCTTTTGTAGCATGATGTTGATAGAGACAAGGATGTTTAATTTATCGAGACAATTAGAGAACCTTTTTTTTCTTCTTTTAGCTCATATGCTTCATCGAACATTTCTTTGGATATAGCAGTCTGGACGAGATAATAACATTGTTTTGACATTTCTTCTGTTTAGTAAGCAATATGTATGATGATTCTGATGCTTTCAAATCCCAGGATGAATAGATTCAGACGTTATAATTTTGGTGGTGTGACTGACAAATGCTTTTTATTTTCTTTGGTGAATCTCCTAAATTCCAAATAAAACGATGAAACAATTCTTCATTATCACACATGTTCCTCAGTCCCTTGCGAAGGAATCATCGTGAATTTGGAAGCGTATTTTGGGCACGGGTTGTCTTGTCATGATCCGTATTGTTGATCGACTTGCCTCTACAGTTTGAGTTGTGCTGAGTTTAGTTGTAGGTGCAGTGGACTAGGGGCCTATTTTGAAAATATAGTTATTTTTAAAGTATTATATAATTTTCATTTTACATTAAAAATCAATGAACAAGTGACACGTGGCACACATTATACCACAATTTGATGAAGAAAACTTTTACACAAGGTGGCCCATGCATTTCATCAAGCTTCCACACCATTCATTTATCTTCAGCCAAATATGAAGTGATAAAAGATTAGGCCTTGCAGGATAGATAGTCTTCAAAAAAATTGATAAACTGAATCCTCCCTCATCTCTCTCTACCATACTTATTGGTTGAGAGAAAATGGGTACACTTGGGCACACAATTTGTTGTCTTTCTTGGAAGAGCAACCAGCTGATGGTTCAATCTGCACCAAGAAAGGGATTGGGCTCGAGGAGAAATTTGTGTGTTAATGAAGAAAGTGAGGAACAATTAGGCCTGCTTAATAGGAGGGCTGCTATGGTTACTGGGGTGTCTTTACTTTCATCAGTAGTTTTCGACTTTCCAGGAGAGGTGTTGGCAGTGGTGAAACAAGGTCCTTTAGCAGGGAGGATTCCTGGCCTCTCCGAACCAAATGAACAAGGTTAGTCTTGGTGGGATTTTGTGTGCTTCAGGTATTTTTGATGCTCACTAGACAAGACTAGATATAATTAAAGAAGAAAAGTTTGTTTGTTATTGCATACGAACATATGTCTTAGATATGATCTTGGTGCATTTTGCTTGTGTGAATCTTGAATTTGACAAAGAATCATGGTATAAACTTTGACTTTGTTCAATAAAGGCATGCTTTGGAAGCAATATTGGAGGACAGTGTAATGAATAAAATTTTAATGCTATCCAATCCCACAAAACATGCCCATAAGGGATGTCATTTCCACTGACTTTTTCCCATTTCCCATTCTTTGGAAAAGTATCACCATTGTTAACATACAATTAAACTAAAGTTTGTAATCTCATGTATATAGCTCTTATGTTCTGAAGAAATACCTCTTATAAATCCCTTTTACGGATTAAAATTTTAGATGCTCAAACTTTTCAGCTGTTTTATGGTTTAATTTCTCAATGAATGTTCATCTTCAATAGAGAAAAACTGCTCAGACAGGTTGGAGGACATATCGAAGACCGGAAGAGAAGTCGGGAGGCCATGGCGTTGGGTGGAGTCCCATCATCCCATATGCCTTCTCAGTTCCTCAAGACTGGGAAGAGGTAAACATCTTGAGAGTCGAGGCTTTATAAGTGATTTCAAAGAAAAAAAGACCCCTAAACATCCTTAATATACTATAAGAAATAAGAATATCACGGCTACTACTATAATTAGGCTCCACACAATTTAACGACCCTCAGAAATGCTCTCTACAAAGCCAGTTTTTTCCTTCTTTAGACATTCTTCCTCTGGTTCTCAGGTTCCAGTGTCAATTGCTGATCTTGGAGGCACAGAGATTGATTTGAGATTTGCTAGCCCAAAAGAAGGACGCCTTTTTGTAATTGTTGCTCCTGTTCGAAGATTTGCAGATGGTATCTCCCTACACTTCACTGCTCATGTTCCGATTGTGGTGTACAAATTATGTCGAAAGCCTATCTTAGTGGCGTCCCTTAATCTGTAGATTGATTCCCCACACCCAGCCTGGGGTTGGGGGAATCCAACTCTTATGGTATACATAAAAGTCAATTGTATTATTGAAAGAACTAAAATCTTGATTGCTATATGTTGCACAGATATTGGTGATGATGCCACGATAGAACGAATAGGCCCTCCAGAGATAGTAATCAATGCATTCGGGCCAGAGGTAATTGGTGAGAACGTAGAAGGAAAGGTGTTAAGCTCAGAAGTAGCAGAATACTCAGGAAGAAAGTACTATCAGTTTGAGTTAGAGCCACCTCATGTTCTAATCACAGCAACTGCAGCCGGAAATCGCCTCTACTTGTTCAGTGTAACTGCAAATGGTAAACTTCCAGGCCTATTCTTCGAGCCTAATGCCGCGAATTTCAATATTTCTCACTTTTTCGCTGTTTTGGTTCTTCAGGTCTACAATGGAAGAAGCACTATAAGGATTTGAAAAAGATAGCTGATTCATTTCGAGTTGTTTAAACGAAAAATCACATTTCGAGTTGTTTAAACGAAAAATCACATCTCAATGTGTCTTATAATATGTCCTTACACGTGACTCAATTTATTGTTTATTTTTGATTGAAAGTAATCTCATTTCTAAATAAATAGAATTGTTAATTAGTAAAATGAGAAACTAAATTTAACCCTGAAGGGTAGATCAATTGGTCAGGTCTTGGGTTTACTCCCAATGGTCACCAGTTCGAGTCCCCTTTGGGCCACTGAGGTGAGAAACGGGTGTAAACTCTAGGGTCCTGTGGGATTAGTCGAGGTGCGCGCAAGCTGACCCGGACATCCACGGTTATAAAAAAAAAATAAAAAATGATAAACTAATTCAATGTACAATAATTGAGAAAATAAGAAATAACTTGATAAAGTAGGAAGTTGTTCATTAATCGATAAATTAATAAATTATTTACTTATCAATTGGAAAATTGCTAAATTAATAGATTTTTATTTGGCTGCACCACTAAATTTAATATTTAATTTCATATAAATAAATCCAAGAAAAATAAAATTTATGAAATGCGATACTGAAAGACTATTTTTCTAGCCAACAAATTAAATTCTCAAGTTATAATTATCGAAACATATATTTCAAAATATATGCATATTATGCCGGTTTTACCGTGAATTAAAATCTTAAATCAAAGTCAACAATTAATTTTAACTACATATTTCTTAAGATTAATAAGTTTTTAAGCACACATTTCATCAACTTTTATTTAAATTAAAAAATTCAATTTAAATCTACACCAAACATGAGTTATACTAAGACATTTCATAAATAATAATGAACACGATCAACTTATAATACAAAATTATAATCCTATATGCATATTTAGCAATAGATCAAGGACCAATAGTGCAAAACTTCCATAGTATCAATCTTCTGAGAGCTACCGTACAATTCAAGAACCCTAAACTTGTATACTGCTTGAGCTTCCTTTCTTTGTTCAATCATTCCTCCAAAGGCTGCTGTGAAGTGAAGAATCTTTCAGCAATTAATATAGAGAAACAACAAAATCAAAAATCGAACAATTGCAGTCACCGCCGACCAAAAATCAAGCAAACAATTGCGGTCATCGTTGACGAGCACGTATGTTATCTTGTTACGATTAAATTTTAATTTCTTTTTCAAGAGAGCTATAACAAAATCGAAAATCAACAGAAATGCATATGTTTATATTATTGTTCACGAGTGATGTTATGTCACGATCCATAACATATTTTGCTATAATGTGGATGTGGTTAAAGTGCGAGCCATATACCATATTTGATTTTACTTAAAAGTTATTTTCTAAAAATAAGTTAAATATTACCTTTTAGAAAGTATAATGAGATTCTTGGACATGCTATTCGATAACTTTTAAAAAGAGCCTTTTGGTACAAATATACAAATTTAGAAAAAATTTATTGGATCATTTTTATCATGGCAATTAGAATGGAATCCAATGGCTAACTACTATAATCTTAAAAAAGAAAGTTGGGTATCCAAACATCCCCTTCCCACAGGGGTACTATAGTCTTTAGACTCTATCTCACACATGCAACTTGCAAATATCAATAATAATCTGGGGGCATTTTAGTAAATATCCCCAAAAATGAGTTGTGTGTAATCATATGTTTTGAATACATATCTATCAGATTGGATCGATCGATCGACCGACTTAAACAGAACAATTGAAGATCGATACAATCATAAAATCATATCGAAAACATAAATCCGTTAAACGAACTTAAGAACCAATCTCGTGAAATTGAACTTTATCCGATCATCTAACATTCTAACTTGTACTTTTTTCAAGTCGATGTCGAATCTAAGACCGACGTAGGCGCCATACACCGAGTGAAGAAAGCCTTTGACTTAATTTAGAGTAAATAACTAAATCGGATCCAATGTATTTTTGACGTCCGCAATAAAAACGCACGCACTCTCTCAAAAAAGTACATCCAGCATCTCAAGAATTCTCTCTCTAGTTACTGAAGATTTTGAGAGGACTTTTGACAGCTACATGTACATACAGAAACGCAGATATAAATCTACAGTTTAATGTTTTATTTATGTTTTTTCGAGGAATGAATGAATAAATAAATTTGTTGATTATAATGGAGAAGTTTAACGAGCGTGCGTGAACTTCAATTTTGTAGGTTTTAACAGACGGTGCTGTTCAAATCCTATTCTGGTGAGTTTTTCCTCTTCATTTCGCTATTTGTTTTTATAGATTGAAGTTTTGAATTTTTATACACACGTCTTGATACACGCATACCATATATATTTATGAATGTAAGTATTTTATAGAGTGAAATCCCCGAGAATATAACTTCATTTGGGGTTTAAATTGAGTGTTTTTGTTCCATGATTTAGGGCTTTATTGAGTCTAAATGGTCATTCTTGTACTTCACTTCGGCTCAAGTTTTGGAATTTTTTGGATTATAAGTTCACTTCAAGTTTTATCTTTTCAAGATTTTCTATTTGTTCAATTTTCCTTTTATTCTTCTTTTTGGGGTTGAAATTGTTCGGTTTCACTTCTGTTGTAGATAAGGGAAAGGACATAATTCACGTAAAAGCTATTTGTTTTAATAGGGATTGATTTTAGGTTGTTCAGAGAAAAAGGTTGTATCTTTGGGTTGAGATTTTTGATTTTCAACTTCGATTCTGCAAATTAGGGTATTGTATTCTCATGCAAGAGGCTTATGCCACTGTTTTGGTTCAAAATAATGTTTCAAAAACTTTGACTTCAGTTGGTCTGTGTGTAAATTGTTAGTTAAATTGTACAATAATTTAGTGGTGCACACACTTTTTTGTAATTTGTTGAGATTAATGTTAATTCAAGGAGTGTAATTTGCATTTGACAGTGTATTTAGATTAGTACTTGGCAAAACGATGGTGCCAGGAGGGCCACCCGCTCCGCTCAGTGGAGCCCAGCCTGTTCCACCATCATTAATGAGATCAAATTCCGATTTGTTGATTGGTCAAGGGAGTGGGATGCCTTCGCAGAATGCATTCCCGTCTTTGATGTCACCTCGTAACCAGTTAAACAACGTCAACATGTTGGGGAATGCGCCCAATGTTTCGTCTTTGCTCCAGCAGTCATTCAGTAAGGGGGTCACGAATTCTGGACTCTCTGTTCTTGGGAAGCGGCGGCTTATTGAAAATGGGGCTGAATCTGATCCACTTTCTGGTGTAGCAAATGGGACAGGATTTAATCCATCTCCATATACGTCCGCGTCCATAACTACTAACCCTAACTCATCCGGTCAAGTTCAAGGGCAACAACAACCATTCCCAAACCCTTCTGGCAACCAAATGTTGGCTGACCAGCACACTCAGCAACTTGATCCTCTAAATTTTCAGCATAATCAGCATCAGTTACAGCAATTTTCTGTTCCTGGCAACCAACAACAGCAGTCATTTCAAACAATGCGAGCTGGACTAGGAGGTATTGGACCTGTTAAGCTGGAGACACATGCAATGAACGATCAAACACGACAGCAATTGCAAGGTTTGAGGAATCTTGGTACTGTAAAATTGGAACCTCAACAAATACAAAATATGAGAAGCTTGGCGCCTGTCAATATGGAATCCCAACAACGAGAACCATCTTCATTTTTAAATAAGCAACAGCAGCAGCAGCTGCTCCTATCGAGGCAGTCCCCTCAGGCTGCTGCAGCTGCACAGATTTTCCATCAACAGAGACTTATGCAAATCCAGCGACAGCAACAACAGCGAGCCTTAAATGCTATTCCTCAACAAAAATCTCAGCTACAAGCGCAGTTTCAACCACAGAATTTTTCTGGTAGGTCTCCGGTGAAGATGGTATATGAGCCTGGGATGGGCTCGCAACGGCTAACACATTATATGTATCAACAGCAACAAAGACCTGAAGTGAGATATTATTTTCAAATTTTTTGTTTACTTGTTTAGAAAAGAAAAAGTTTGGAAGGAGTCTTTTGTTTGACAGAGGGTATGCTTGTGAATGACATTTGTGTGACATATTTTGTAGGACAATAACATTGAGTTCTGGAGAAAATTTGTTGCTGAATTTTTTGCACCAAA
Source organism: Fraxinus baroniana (assembly GCA_903798355.1). NCBI lineage: Eukaryota > Viridiplantae > Streptophyta > Magnoliopsida > Lamiales > Oleaceae > Fraxinus > Fraxinus baroniana. Next base: position 2,305 of record CAIGRO010033666.1, on the reverse strand, counting down.
TGCCAAGAAAAAATGGTGCGTTTCAATGTATGCAAGTGGCCGCCAAACTACTGGAGTTTTAAATCAGGTCTGATTTGATGGTAGACATATTAATTATGTTTAAATTCTTTTAAGGACATCCCATCCAGTTTATGCCAATATTGTTTAACAATTACAGTGAGGCCTTTTAATTTTAAACATTTTTAATTTTTCTGAAGAAATTTAGCATAATATTAATTATTTCTAAGCTTATCTTTTTGCAGTGGCTCTCAAAATTGACAATTATTTTCTCTGTACAATATTTGACTGGGATTTGTCATCTATCATTGATTTGCATTTATGCAGGACGTCTGGCACTGTGAAATATGCAACCGCAAGCCTGGTCGTGGATATGGTATGCATTTCTTCTGTGCTTTGCTATCTGATCTAATTATCAATTCTTTTGCCAGCTATGAATATTTCTGTTATGGTGTATTTTCTTCAATTTTGTTCCCTTTAAAGATAAATAGTTATATAAGCATGCCTTGCACTATGTATGGCACGATAAAAGTATTTAAATTTTGGATTTTTTAACCTATAATGTATTTCTAATCAAGTTACTTATTTGACTCTTCCTATGGAACTGTGGCTGAACTTGACTGCATTGTTGTTGGATATTTAGATGTCGGTGAAGTCATTTATGATATTGACAATTTACAAAACGGAGAATTCGGTCAATAAGTTGATCTTAAAAATAAGAAACAATATCTTCCAAAAAGTTTAGATTTGATAATAAATCTCTGAAACGTAGACTGACAGTGTAGAAACCCAAGTTAGGAACATTCAAATACCTACTTAGATATCTTCTTCTTTGTAGCTGAATTAGTGGGCTGTGGCTTATGCTGCTTTTCAGCTTCACTTGGATCCTAATGACACCGGGTCCATATATAAGTAGCATGGGCTCAGATGATCAACAATGCCACCACCATTGGTGGTCTTAATAATTATTTTTCCGAATTATTTACAGCGATCATTTGGTATTTTTTACTTAAGATATCATGTTCTAATTTAACCTGAAACGCTTTTTTGTTTTATAATAATCTTTTACTTTTTTCATGTATCCATATTAATTCCTAAAGAAAACTAATAACACCCGTGCATGAATTAAAAACAATAAGTGTGAAACAGCCAAATGAAACAACCATTAAACAAGGGTACAATATACTAACAATGATTTACCAGAAATCTTGAAAAAAAAACCCACCTTGAAATCTTTCCAGCTCCTTCCGTTATCTCCAACATGCGCTATTTTTATTACTAAATTAGTGACCAAATAATGACAACCTGAATTAGGCATTTTAATGGGCAAACAAGCAAAAAATCTTTCGATTCTCACAAGATGGACTATATTTACTAATGAAGTAATGTTTCAAAAGTTATTATATATTAATGATATAAATTAGGAATATTATATGCAAGTACCAAGTTAATTGTCCAGCGACAGCCAATTGAATCAGCAATCAAAATGTTGACAATATTTATATATATAGGACAAAATAGGAAATCTAGTGATTCTCACTTATCCACACTATTTGTAGATTGTAGGTAGATGTAGATTATGGATTGAGAAGCTCTGATTGTGGTTTAATTTTTGGAAGTCCACTGAAACATTTATATACCAATTACCAACCCCTAACTCAACAATAGAAAACGGAAAAAGGAATAAAGAGAAGTAAACAAAGAACTACTTCAGAACCTAAAGTTTGTTATACTTTCTGTCAGAGGCAACTGCTGAGGTTCTGCCTAGACTGTTCAAAATAAAATTCGAAAGCGGTACTATGGAAGAGCTACTCTATGTTGATATGCCAAAGGAGTCTCAGAATTCATCTGGGCAAATTGTTCTGGATTACGCAAAAGCCATTCAGGAGAGCGTATTTGAGCAACTTCGTGTTGTTCGTGATGGGCAACTTCGAATCATATTCTCACCAGACCTCAAGGTTGCGCTCAAAATATTTTCTTTCCATTTAAGTTGTTTCATATTTATAGAGCTGCTGTTGTTTAACTATCTCTGCTTCATCACGTCATTAGATATGCTCCTGGGAGTTCTGTGCTCGACGTCATGAAGAGCTTATTCCTAAAAGATTGCTGATACCTCAGGTTTGAGATTTTTAATTCAACTTTGAACCTCTGTTGTTATTGTTATTGTTGTTGTTGTTGTTTTGAGTGTGTTTGTGTCTGCAAACATAATTTGAAAAAACGTAAACGGGTATTGAGGCTTTTTTTTTGTCACGAGGCGAGACTTAAGCCTCAAAACATTTTGAGACGTAAGCCTCACCACAAACAAAAA
>CAIGRO010033587.1:0-12242 GCA_903798355.1 Fraxinus baroniana | reverse complement strand
GGGCTTCATCTCCCTACTTTCTGATGGAATATGGTTCTTTAAGGCCTCTAACTTGTCGGGAACCGATAAACCACCGACGATTGTTCTATCAATGTTGTAGGGCCTCGAGCCTATGAGCTTTAGATGGCCTTCTTCTCCTCCTCCTCGCCACCATACTTATGGAGTTTCTTGTCTGTGAACTCATTTGAAGCGACGACGTAACGGTGGCCAGGCTGGTGGAGGAAGGGGGAAAACTGAAAAGGAATAATGGTAGGCTAGTGGAGGAAAACTAAAATAAACGGCGGTGGCCAGGCTTGCTGATCCCACATCGAAATCGAATTGATAAAGCACAATAATATATGCCAATAAATAAATGGGCCTTTAAGAGAAAAGTTTCTTGAGCTTCCTCGGTCTGTCAATTGGGTTGGAAGTTGGATAGTTAATAATTTTTATTATAAAATATATTAGTAAAATTAATGGGAAAAAGATTTTTTGTTAAAATAATCAATTCCGTTAACTTTTCTGTTAAAACAAGAATTTCCACTTCATAGGCACTTCATATATAAAGAAGATTATAATTTATTTAGTTTCATATAATGATAAGAATAGAACAAAAAATAATTAAGAACTTAAGTGTGAAAATGAGAAAAGATTATAAATGTTTATTACAGTTGTAATACTATGTTGTTAACAAATATTTTAGTGGGAATATAATTACCTATCATTTGGTATTCCGTTTTTATCTAAACTTAGGTATCACGAGGATTTATACTTAACTATCAATTAAAACAACTTTTAAATATGGGTAAATATAACCTAAAATAAAATTTTATCAAATTATATAGTAACATTCAGTTTGCATTAATTTTATTATATTAAATATATTATTAAGTTGTTAGGACGTGTATGAAATAACCAAATGAAACAACCATATAAATAAGGGAATATGGATGATATTTTTATTAAAACTGACTAATTTAATCGATAGAAGAAATTTAAGTTATATTTCTTATAATATAAGCCATTAACAAAATTAACATAACATTAAGAAAAAAATAATTTAGGGAATTGTTGATAAATGAAAAAAAATGATTTTTTTTTTAAATTTCATGTTGAGTAAGTTGAATTAATGTTATTAATTAATTCTTAATAAAATTAAAATTAAATAAAGGTATATTGGGCATGTAGATATGTTATGAATTAATTATTAACAAAATTAAAATTAATTAAGGGTATATTAAGTGTATAGCTAACTATGTAAGGGTAAATTAGAAATTCAAAAGTTTATTTACATTAATTATAAATTTTAAAAATAGTCATATTTTAATCCCTTTCACATGCTCTCTATTCGCAAGAAATTTAAAAACGTAACTTCAATAGACTCTCTTCATCTTCCTTCAACGTATGTTAATTTTTTTTTATCCGTTAATGTTGTGTGTGGATAGTTTATAATTTCAACATATATTATAATGTTATAATCATTTATTTAGTTTCGTATAATCATAAGAATATAATGAAAAATAATTGAAGACTTTAGTGTAAAAATTATAAATGTTTATTATAGTTATAATGTCGTGTAGTTAATAAAAATCTTAAGTGGAAATATAATTTTCCTATCATTTGGTATTTTGTTTTTATCTAAACATAGATATCATAAGGATTCATTTGTAGCCTACCAATTAAAGCAACTTTTAAATAAGGGTAAATATAACATAAAATAATTTTTTACCAAATTACATAGTAACATCCTGTATGCATTAATTTTATTATATAAAATGTATTATTTAGTTGTTAGGATATGTTTGAAACAACCAGACGAAAAAAACATTTAAATAAGGGGATATGGATGTTATTTTATATAAATGGACTAATTAATATATAAACTGTTAATAAAAATTAATATAATATTAACACGATTAATTTTGGGAATTATTGAAAAATGGAAAAGAATATAATTTTTTTTAATTTCATGTTGAATAAATTTAATTAATATTATTAATTAATTATTAACAAAACTAAAATTAAACAAATGTATATTGGGCATATAGCTAAATATGCAAAGAATTAATGTTAATAATTAATTAATAACAAAACCAAAATTAAATAAGGGTATATTTGTATATAGCTAAATATGTAAGGGTAACTTGGATATTCAAAAGTTTTTGTCAATCTTCCCTTTTAATATGTTGTAAATAACTAGGTTGTGTCTTGTACACTCCATTTTGTTAAACAAATTCTTATTGTTGTTTCTTAGGCTCAACTTTTGAGATTGCTCTATTTCTTTGATTTTGGCACTACCCTCTTCATTTTCGCATTCTCTTTCATGCATTTACATTATATACTCAATAAAAAGTTAAGAACTATATATAAAAGTTTTTTCACAATAAATACTAGAAATAGATATATCATCCACATGAAGAAAATTATCAGCTACTACTTACTGCATGTATATGTATATATATCTCTGTGTGTGTGTGTGTGTGTGTGGCATATTAAATGCAGAGAATATTAAATTTTGATGTGTGTCATGAGAGCTAACTCTACGCCAAAGTTGATATTCCTATGTTATAATATGCCATTGATGCAGATAGAAATTGTTGCTTTCATCTATTCCATGGCTTTGTTAATTTTTCTTTCCTCAAGTTTGTGTCTATGTGTCGATTGATCAACCCCAAGTTTGATGCACTTACTTGGGTTTTCATTTTTCAATGTAACATTAAAATCGTACTTGGAGTTCGGATGGACCACCTAATAAATTATTATCATGATGCCTAACATCTATTTCTTTAGTTAACACTTCATTCAAATTGCCATTCTTGTTTAAATTCTTGTTAAATGATTAAATTAGTTGGCTGAATTTCTCGTTGAACCCCACAAGACATCATTCTACTAATATTTGACTTTTCCATTTTGAACTATTAACAAATTCTTATTATCGTTATCATTGTAGTTTCTAATTTTTGACATATGGATAATTAACAATTAAATGTGGGCCCTTTTGTTTCTTTTGATTTTACTTTTCATTTCTTGGAAGATATTTTTGGCTTAACAGAGTATCAAATATTAATGTTACATTAGTGGACAAAAAAAAAAAAACAAAAATTTATTGTCCTTTTTTAAAACTATATACGTAAAAGTAGAAAATAATTTACCATTTTAGAGGAAAAATGTTTTAATCCATTTTTTGCATTTATTTTCCTTTTACAATTATCTTCAATATATTATTTTACATTATGTATTTGTATTCATTTGTTAATTCTTTGTAAACAAACAAGTAGACATAAATTGGATTTAAAAAAAAAAAACATTGACATTTTAATTTATATTTTTTGGGTTTAGTAATTAAGATTGTGATATCCTCATTTATCCTTTCTTTTTCATGCATTTACATTACACACTCTTTATAAGAGTTAAAAACTATAATTGTGAGAATCGCTTTTATATCAATTTATTGAGAACTCTGGCCAAATAATAAAGATGAGAAAATAAGTAATATGAAAAATTTTGGATTCACACTACAACACAAGATTTATGTGGAAGAAAAGAATAATCTCATATACCAAGAAACTAAAATTATGTTTACAATATTTAATACTCTCAATCTAAATATAAACAATTTTCAAGTTTCTAATGTATATAACAATAAACTAATTGTTTCGATGAGTCTATGAAGAAACTCATTACAAATATTTTGGTTGAAATATAACACAAGAAATGAGCCAGGATCCAAAAAGGATTCCCATCCTAATAACACCGTCGCTCGAGCGTCAGGAGAGCACCAACCCATGTTCCATTTTTTACCCACAATACTCGAGGCTAGCGATCCGCTAGCAAAATTGCAGTGACTGTTTCTCCACTAAAACTCCAAAACCAAGTCTTCAATTATCAAAAGTCATTTTACCAATCAACCTTTCAATCCTTGATGAACTTTGATTCATTTTTCAACCGGATTTCCAAACTAAGTATGATGTCTATCATATTTCTTAATGCTTCAAACTCTCCACTGAAGGAAGATTTAATAAAATTATTATGGTCCCAAGTTGAGAAAGTCCACCTACGTAAACACACACATCCTATCTATTTCTCTCTTTGCTTGCTTATTCCCAAGTCTTTAGTCTTAGATTTGCCTTAAAAAAAGAAAAAACCTCAAAATGAGAAGGCTTAACTAGGAAGTTAGGGGAAATATCGCACACTGTTCACCAGTTTAACAAGATTAAAAGGATGCGGTGGTCGGTGAATGGAGGGTGGGGTGAAAAAGATGATAGGTCTACATTGTTAAATGCCCCTCTTTATTGCCGGTTTATCAGGGATCCTTTGTTAATAATTCTTTGTCTTGATCGAGGTTGCTAGTGAGAAAATCTTGATTAAAGACAAAAAATTCAAAAAATGGAGAACAAATAATATCCGTTGGAAACACAATTACATTTCCTTTTTGTTCAACTTTCTCAAAATCCTTGCTGAGAAGAAACAGTTGAGAACCCATATAAAAAAGACAAATAAAAAACAACCAAACCCTAGACCATGGTGGATGGTGGTATGTCGTGGGATTTTCCTTTTTTACATTTAAAATAATATTTGTTAAATTATCTAAACAGTTAGATTAACTTAAATTAAAGGGCGAGGTCTTTTCTCAAAACCATTGGTAGGAGGAACACTCCCCTACACACACACTCAAATACCGTGAATAGTGAGTCGTTGTTGGAATGCAACTTTCAGAAATGAATGGAAGATTGAGACCCTTGATGCCACAATGAGTGATTGTCTAATTTGAAGAACTAAAAGTATATAATTTCATTTTTTATTTAAGATAATAATAAAAGGAAAAAAATGCATAAAAATTTAATAACAAGTTCAAATACAATTTTAATGTAACATTAAAAAATTAAACCGAACTAAGTGTGTAGTAGCTAATAATTTAATTTTCTCATATGGATTGCATGTTATTTCTATGTGAAAAAAAACCAACGATTTAGTTTAGTACCAAATCATTTCGTTAACTGATCCACGTTCGTGAAAGTGATTTCAACTCGATAATTTTTACTTATAACCCCTTAAGTCTAGCGGTGGTGTGACTCAATTATCATGCCTTAATACCGAAGGGTTTAACTTTTATTTCAAAATAAAAGTTGGAACTCCCCAAAATCATGCATAACTTCCATTTTATTATAAGTAGTTTGATGAGACCCACATAGCAATAGTAGCTACGCAATCCAACAACGAGATTAGAATCAACCCAAGAAAGCCAATAGAATCGAGGTTTTGGATTCAACCCAAGAATTATGAACCAAGCAACCACCACAATCGCCGACGATATGATGACCTCTTGATCACATGCCTAATGAATCTAGCTCGAATGTTTTAACGCCACAAGAACACCGATTTTTGATGAGTTCGTAATTGTCTAATAAAGAATAAAGGGTTTAAAAGCAATAAAGCCTCACAATTGATTCGACAATAATAATAATGGTCTCCTTTTACAATTAATGAAAGAAATAATTTATACTAAACCCTAGAAACTAGGTTAAAATGAAATTAACTTGCCAATTCTAGTAATATTCGAGATATAATAGAATTCTAACAAAATATGGCCAAAAACGAGAAAAAGAAACTTTTGGCAGACTTTAACCCCATGCGGCCGCATAGGGTTAACCTATGCGGTCGCATAGGTCTTCAGTTGGAGGCCCTTTTGGGTGCTGCAGGGCACCATGCGACTACATGGTGCATTGCACTATGTGGTCGCATAGTGCAAGGTTTCGCCCTTGTGTTCGCCTGCTTGTATTAAGCTCTTCCAACCCAATTCCGAACTCGACCCCAACACGGAATTTGCTCCATTCTTCATTACGAATGTCATATTGTCGACCGTAGCTTAAACAAGCAATGCCATCGCCTCTTTTACTCGCCTTGTGCTCGCTCTAGTCATCGGTCCTTCTTCAACGATCAATGAATCTTTCCTCGAGCTCGTCTCTTTTGCAACGGCATCCTGGATCACATCATAGTTGATGATACATATTGCATCAAAATTAATTGTATAGAAAATGTTACTTATTTGAGCATTATAAGCAACATTAAATTTTATCTTATTGTAATTATATAATAAAATAATGTATTATCCATGAAACGTAACCGAATTACAAGGAATGTAGTAATCTGATCACCGTAAGTGAAGTGTTATACTAGATGCCGATAGTTTTATGACAAATGAGAAGGAAATGAAAATAACAAATATAACATAATTGCACGTTCTCAATCTATAAAAAAGAACATAAAAAAAGATTAAAAAACTACTTAAAATAAGATCTAGTGCTCATCATATGTTGTGAATTTTAACTCTTTTCTCCCCTCCTCTTCTATTATAAATAGCAGCATTATGAAACACCATATGGTTCATATCCTCATCCAATCACAAGTAACATCATTCATATTTTATTTTGGATATCTACAAATATGGGTTTTCATCTGTTGTTCATTCTCGTTTGCATTCAAAATTTTCACAATTTATTGGTTGCAAATGACATCCCACAAAGAGATCCATTACAGACGTACATTGTTCATGTTGGGCCATCTGATGCACAAAATTTCAATTGGTCCCAAGATTTAAAAATTTGGTACCATTCATTTCTGCCAAAAAATTCACTCAGTAAGCGCATGATCTATGCTTTTAACAATGTATTGAGAGGTTTTGCTACTAGATTATCCCTAATGAAGTAAAAGAAATGGAGAAGAAACTTGGATTCATTTCGGCCCTAACCGAACAAGTACTGTCCTTACAAATAACTCATAGTCCCGACTTCTTGGGATTAAATCAAAATATGAAATTCTGGAAAGAGTCAGATTATGGTAAACGTGTAGTCATTGGTGTTGTAGAACCATTAGAATTCAATCCAGGGTAAATAATGGGCAGTTGTTTTGGATGAAAATCATTGGGCTGAAAAGTTGATTTTCCCTCAAGCTCCTCGTTGTTCCCTAGAACAACCACTACAGATAGTCTTCGATCAATAGTGCTTGCACTAACTGTGAGAATCCACGGAGCCTCATTCAATAACGTAGCAGGTAATAGACCATTATTTCCAGCAGTGCAACTCACGAGAATTCCCTTTTCCATCTCACTAAATGCACCAATGGTTGTGTCGTCGCTGTAAAATGAATTGACTGAAATACCAAGCGAGAGGGAAAACACGTTGACACCATCATCAATGGTAGTGTCCATTGCTGCCAACATGTCACTATCGAAACAGAAAGACACATTGCTTCAGACTTTATAAATGGCCAAGTGAGTAAAGGGGGCGACTCCAACTGCAGTGCCATTAGCATTTCCAAATACACTGGCACCTTTCACGAATTTACCAGCAGCAGTGCTCGCAGTGTGTGTCCCGTGGCCATCAAAATCCAATGGGGTTCCATCATCACTTACGAAATTTCTTGTACCAATAATTTTGTTATTACATGCCATAAAGTTGAATTCACAATATCCTTTCCATGTAGCAGGTGGGGGAGGCATTCCTTCGTCATTAAATGCCGGATGATCAGGCAGTATTCTAGTAGTTCAACAACACCAATGACTACAGTTTTACCATAATCAGACTCTTTCCAGAATCCCATATTTTGATTTATTCCCAAGAAGTCGGGACTATGAGTTGTTTGTAAGGACAATACTTGTTCAGGTAGGGCCAAGATGAATTCAGGTTTCTTATCCATCTCTTTCACTTCATTAGTGGACAAGTTAGCTGCAAAACCTCTAAGTACGTTGTTATTAGAATAGATCGTGCGCGGACTGAGTTAAATTTTTGGCAGAAATGAATGGTACCAAATTTTTAAATCTTGTGATCGATATAAATTTTGTGCATTAGGTGGCCCAACATAAACAATGTACGTTTGCAAAGGATCTCTTTATCGGATGTCATTTGCAGCCAAAAAATTGTGAAAATTCTGAATGCAAATGAGAATGAACAGCAGAAGGAAACCCACATTTGCAGATACCAAAAATCAAAGATGAACGCTGTTACGCATGATCTATTCTTATAACAACGTACTGAGAGGTTTTGCTGCTAGATTATCCACTAATGAAGTGAAAGAGATGGATAAGAAACCTGGATTCATCTCGGCCCTACCTGAACAAGTACTGTCCTTACAAACAACTCATAGTCCCGACTTTTGGGGATAAATCAAAATATGGGATTCTGGAAAGAGTCTGATTATAGTAAAGGTGTAGTCATTGGAGTTGTAGAACTACTAGAATACTGTCTGATTATCTGTCATTTAATGACGAAGGAATGCCTTCCCCACCTGCTACATGGAAAGGATATTGTGAATTCAACTTTATGGCATGTAATAACAAAATTATTGGTGCAAGAAATTTCGTAAGTGGTAATGGAACTCTATAGGATTTTGATAGCCATGGGACGCACACTGCGAGCACTGCTACTGGTAATTTCGTGAAAGGTGCCAATGTCTTTGGAAATGGTAATGGCTTCCCTTATTCACTTGGTCATTTACAAAGTCTAGAGCAATGTGTCTTTCTGTCTCGAGAGTGACATGTTGACGCAATGGACACTGCCATTGATGATGGTGTCAACGTGTTGTCCCTCTCGCTTGGTATTTTAGTCAATTCCTTTTACAGTGATGACATAGCCATTGGTGCTTTAGTGAGATGAAAAAGGGAGTTCTCGTGAGTTGCGCTGTTGGAAATAATGGTCCATCACCTGTTTCGTTATTGGATTCTCACATTTAGTGCAAGCACCATTGATCGAAGACTAACTGCAGTGGTTGTTCTAGGAAACAACGAGGAGCTTGAAAGAAAATCAACATTTCAACCCAATGATTTCCATCCAAAACAATTGCCCATTGTTTACCCTGGATTGAATTCTAGTGGTTTTACAACACCAATACTACATGTTTACCATAATTCGACTCTTTCTAGAATTCTATATTTTGATTTAACCATAAGAAGTCGGGACTATGAGTTGTTTGTAAGGACAGTACTTGTTTCGGGTAGGGTCGAGATGAATCGAGGTTTCTTCTCCATCTCTTTCACTTCATTAGGGACAATCTAGCAGCAAAATCTCTCAATACGTTGTTATAAGCATAGATCATGCACTTACTAAGTGAAATTTTTTGATAGAAATGAATGGTACCAAATTTTTAAATCTTGTGACCAATTGAAATTTTGTGCATCGGGTGGCCCAACATGAACAATGTACATTTGTAATGAATCTCTTTGTGGGATGTCATTTGTAGCCAATAAATTGTGAAAATTTTGAATGTAAATGAGAATGAACAGCAGATGAAAATCCATATTTGCAAATACTCAAAATCAAATATGAATGATATTACTTGTGATTGGATGAGGATATGAACCATATGGTGTTTCATAGTGCTTCTATTTATAATAGAAGAGGAGGGGAGAAAAGAGAAACTGCACAACATATGATGAGCACCAGATCCTATTTTAAGTAGTTTTTTAATCTTTTTTTTTTATTTTCTTTTTTATAGATCAAGAATGTGTAATTAAGTTTTATTTGTTATTTTCATTTCCTTTTCATTTGTCATAAAACTATCGGCATGTAGTATAACATTTCACTTACAGTGATCAGATTACTAATTCCTTGTAATTCAGTTACGTTTCATGGATAATATAATATTTTATTACATAATTACAATAAGATAAAATTTAATGCTGCTTATAATGCTCAAATAAGTAGCATTTTCTATACAATTAGTTTTGATGCAAGACGTATCATCAACTACTTATAATAAAATGGAAGTTATGCATGATTTTGGGGAGTTCCAACTTTTATTTTGAAATAAAAGTTAAACCCTTCGGTATTAAGGCATGATAGTTGAGTCACACCACTGCCAGACCTAAGGGGTTATAAGTAAAAATTATCAAGTTGAAATCCCCTTTACGAACGTGGATCTGTCAACGAAATGATTTGGTACTAAACTAAACCGTTCGTTTTTTTACATAGAAATAACATGCAATCCATATAAAGATATTAAATTATTAGCTACTACATACTTAGTTGGGTTTTAAATTTTTAATTATGTTAAAATTGTATTTGAACTTGTTATTAAATTTTTTATGCATTTTTTTCCTTTTATTATTATCTTAAATAAAAAATGAAATTATATACTTTTAGTTCTTCAAATTAGAAAATCACTCATTGTGGTATCAATGGTCTCAATCTTCCATTCATTTCTGAAAGTTGCATTTCAACTACGACTCACTATTCACGGTATTTCAGTGTGTGTCTAGGGGAGTGTTCCTCTTGCCAATAGTTTTGACAAAAGATCTCACCCTAGATAATTTAACAAAGATTCTTTGAAATCTAAAAAAGGAAAACCCCACGACACACCACCATCCACCATAGTCTAGGGTTTGGTTGTTTTTTATTTGCCTTTTCTATGAGAGTTCTCAACTGTTTCTTCTTAGCAAGGATTTTGAGAAAGTTGAACAAAAAGGAAATGTAATAGTGTTTCCAACGGACATTATTTGTTCTCCATTTTTGGAATTTTTCTTCTTCAATAAAATTCTCACTAGCAACCTCGATCAAGTCAAAGAATTATTAGCAAGGGATCCCCAATAAACCAACAAAAAAGAGGGGCATTTAACAATGTAGACCTATCATCTTCTTCATCCCGCCCTTCATCCACCCACCACTGCATCCTTTCATCTTGTTAAACTGGCAAACAGGGTACGATATGCCCCCTAAATTCCTAGTTGAGCCTTCCCCCATCCCAACGAATGAAGGGGGGCTATAGACCCCCCCTACCACTACAAAATTTTGTGGGATTTCTCGTCCTATTTCCTCCCTCACCACCCATATTTTAAAGAGTATGATATTAATAATCTATTAGGTTGTTCATCTTAAGTTGAAATACAATTTTGATGTTACGTTGAAAAATGAAAACCCTAGTGTCTAGTAGGCAATAATTTTCTTCTTTTGGATTGCATGTTTATGTTTGTGTGAAAAACTAATAGTTTAGTTTAGTACAAAATCATTTTGTTAACAGGTCAACGAAACACCAAATCGTCGATTTCGTCAACATTAAGGCTTGATATATATATATATATATATACACACCAATATCTAATGGAGAATTATCAAATTCTTCCTAGTAAGATTCAATTTGTTCTTTTATAAAAGATTTTTTTAATTAAATGTCTAAAAAATTTTGACTTCTGGAGTTTGATTAATCTTGAATTCATTTCTTCGATCAATATTTGAAGAAATAACATTACATTATGATCAAGTCTCTCAATTTGAGGAGGAGGAACCATATATGATAGGGTATGGGAAGTTGGAAGCTCCAAATCTTCTTTTTTATCACATGTTTCATTTTGATAAAAGGGTTTAGGAATTTTGGAACCAAAATTGACTACTTTTAGAGATGAAGTTGAAAATCCAGCTGACTGAAAAGAATTTATATTAGATCTATCTTCATACCTGGATTAAAAAGATCTTTGGAGAAGATGGCTTATCAAAAATAACTTTGACACTTCCATTAAGAAAATGAATAATTTGTTCAGTGTCGGCAAGGCTGACAAAAAAATTTACTTTAATCAATACTTCTTTGAAAACAAGTCGACATAAATTGGATTTGAAAAAAAAAAAAAACTTGAAATTTTATAATTTAATTTATATTCTTGGGCTTAAATTTTAGATTGTGATATTTCTTTGATTTTGGCACCACTCTCCACAATTTTCTTTCTTTTTTCATGCATGTACACTACGCAAGCTCTCCGCAAGAGTTAAAAACTATAACCATACTTCTTAATCATTCACCAAGTAAGATGTCGATTGTATTTCTTAACGCTTCAAACTCTACTAAAAGATGATTGAATAAATTATTATGGTCCCAACTATTAAAAGTTGTTAAAATGCAATCAATTAAGTCATTTGACTTGCATAATATTATGAGAAAAAAGAACAGAATTTGAATCCATTTTGTAAAGGGAAAAAATTAAAAATAAGGTTTTTAAGTTTCCAAAATCAAAAATCAGGGTTTTTTTTTATTATTAAATAAAGATAATAAAGTCACATTTTTGTAATTAATGGTCACATATTCATAATTATAAGTTAAGAATTTATTTACTGGTCACATATCGTCAAATTTTTTTGTCACAAATTATTTTGAGGTCACAGATCAAAAAATTTGTACGTCACATATTATTTTGAGGTCACAGATTTTTAAATTAGTTGGTTACGGATTATTTTTGAGTCACATTTGTTAGTCCCCGATTATCAAAAATTTTAGGTCACAAA
>CAIGRO010033575.1:0-28370 GCA_903798355.1 Fraxinus baroniana | reverse complement strand
CAATTGATTCCCTACCTAGAGTTGTTACACATTGAATTGTATGCTAGTTGGAGCAATTTGTTGATTGGAGATGTGGAGGAACATCAATTGAAAGGGGGTTGAAACGATTGGATTGTCTTCTCTGTTTATGAATGAACAGCCATGTCCAGGCAAGATTGGGGAAGACTCATATGCTCATTGGATGGGCCATGAAAAGTAGGAACCTGAGGTGGTATGCGATCATGGGTGATGGGTCCCACCACCGATGCTGGAAAAATCTCTTGAAAGCTACGTAGCGACTGTGTTCAAAGCTGCAGCCTGTTGGGTTTGATTGTGTGCATTAAAGGACGTTTGAGGACCATGGACGGGGACATGTTGGTGTGTAGAATCGATTGGAATGTTGGGGTTGGCTTGGGTGTCGCCGAAATAGTTGGTACCGACAGTTTTTGCATTCATGAGTAGGGTATTTTGGATTGCAATTTCTACCAAATCCGTTTGCATGAAGGTTGGATGTTGGGTGGTATGTGTAAAGGGGAGTGAGGGCTTTCCGATGGTTTGGGTGATGGTTGATTGGGGATTTTTAGCTTCAAAGGCGCATGGGTGATGATTTTTTCAATTTTGAACTCGTTTGCACCTTTTAAAAAAATTGGACACATAATTGCAATGTGTTCTTTATTTTTCTTTTCATTTGCTTTTGCTATATTTGATTATGAGGGCAAAATCATCAAAACATGGTGAAAATGACCTTCGATGCACGAAACGTTGAAGGTAAGGACATAAATGTTAAAAAATGAAAGGTAGAGACGACACAATACATGTCAAAGGTAGGGACGTTTTGTATCAACTAGCCTTCATTTATCCATCAAATTAATAGAGTTTTGATCTCCTAAGTAGGTGGTAGTTAAAATCACCAAGAATAAGGGCGTGTTCGGTAGAGATTAAAATCGGATTAAAATTGAAAACCTAGCTGTTATTGTTGGCTTTTATTAATTGAGTGAGACTCAATAACGATTATATTTTCAATTTTATTTGAATTTTAATCACACCCAAACAAGCTCTAAGGCATATTTTCATATCAAAAGCACCAACGTTAGGCACATATCATGAAACTAGACAATTAAAGAATTAGTAAAGATCAAATTTGGTCTGGAACAGCAAAATACAACAGTGTCTACACCTATATAATGTCTAACTGCATAAAACAGACGAGAAAACTTGCAATATGCATACTTGCAAATTTCACCAAAAACCAACATAATGGTAGGTTAAACAAAGATAATTTCATAGTTCCACATAACTATACATTTCAACAGGAGCTCTCTGAGTGTCTCGGCCGGTACGCACAACCAACATGCCTGAAAAGAAATATGTAATCAGTAAATAATGACAAAGACAAATGAATAGAAAAATGAATAGAAGAACTCAATGCAAAGGGGAATGGAACCTGTCGATTGTTTAATCTATTTCTGGCCCTTTTTCAGCAAAACACCGAACTTCTTCAGCATGTTGCCATTTTTCTTCTTGGGTGAGTCGTCTTCCATATCTTCAGAATAGGGCGAATCCAACTTTCCACCAATGGTGTGGTAGTCCAAAGAACCCGTCCTCTCCACATATTTGCCATTGTTACCTGTTGGAGACAAATTTAAACAAATAAATGTGTCCCTTCTCTAGGGCTTAAACTTTTAGCTGATATAATTTAACATGGTGTAAGAGATAGAGGTCTTAAGTTCAAGTCTCGCTGCAACTTATATATATAATTGTGTACGTGTCAGGTCTCTAATAAAATATATAAATCCAGCCTGCATGAGAGATGATTTGTTGAATACACAATTTAGATAAATAGACGTTCCCCATCTCTACTGGATTAGCTTTTAAATGTGATTAATGATTACCAGTTGAGAGCATTGCAGTGGCTGCCTCAGCAGCCTTCCTCCACTGGTCTGCCTGCACCTTTAATCTCCTCAGTTCAGCTTCCATCTCAGAATTTGCAACCTGTGCTGCATCGAGCTGCTCAGTGACCCGTGCTGCTTTTCGACTATCTTTATCTGCTTCCTCTGTTAAATATTCAAGCTTCATTAAGGCCTCTCGCTCTGCAGCGCGTGCTTCTTCTGCCACAACAAGAGCCTCGTCATTTGCTTTGCTTCTTTCTACTTCAGTTTTCATGATTTCAGACTTCAGCATCTCATTTTCCTCTCTTATGCACTGCAACTGCCTCTCTTTACAAAATAAAGTTGCCTTCATGTCTGCTAAAACTGACTCTGATTTCTTCAGCTCAGTTTCAAGTTCAGTCTCTTTTTTTGTTGGCTGATCTTCTTCAACCTTAAGATTTGACCCTTTTTTATCGAACAAAATACTTTGCAAAGCATTTTCTTTTTCAATCAGCTTTGCCTTCAATTCCTCAACATCAGCACTAGATTCTTTTAGCTTTGTCTCTAGTTCAGCTTCCATTTCACTTGAGTCCATTTTTGCTCGCTCCACAAGTTCATAAGCATTTCGAATCTGCAATGTGCTCTGAATATATTCTTCCTGATATCTTCTTTCAGCAGCCTCTAGTGCAGCTTTTAGTTGACTTGCTTCCAGTTTCAAATTGTTAAGTTCAGTTTTCAGCAGATCTGATTCATTATGATCTTTGTCCACAGAAGAGATGTTATCATTGCTCAGAGGATCTGTTATCTTGTTGCTGTTGTCCAGATCAGCTCGGAGTTTGCCAACAAGTTCCTCCAGAGAATTCACTCTATTCTTTGATTGCTCCAACTCCAATACCAAAGATTTATATGATTCTACAGTATTGATATGTTCAGAGCGTACTGTTTCCTCAGTAGTCTTCACCACTTCCAGTTGCATTTGGGCTCTAGCAAGTTCTTCAAGCGCCTGAGCTTCAGATTCTTTATTATTACTTACCTGGCTCTTCAATTCTTCAACAAAATCAATGGTTTTCTCGAGTTCCATTCTCAAGATTTGAACTTCGGTATGAGCTGACTCTGCACGTCTAGCATGGGCAGCTTCAGCTTCAGCCATCCGGTCCAGTTGAATCCTGAGCCTCTGCATCTCATGCATTGCAGAAGCCAAAGCGGCACAGTCCATCGAGTGCTGCTTCTGGACAGCCTCCAGTTCAGACTGCCATACTCTGTCTCGATCCTGAGAGATCTTGCGCAATTCTTGGATACGAGAGTCTTCAGAATCGGAAATCTCGACCAGTTGCTTCTCAGTCTCCTCGAGTTTTGATGACATTGCAGCAAGCTGCTTCTTAGCTTCCTCGGCCTCCTGCTGAGCCCTCCTCTTCCAAGATTCGGACGAGTTCAGCTGATCCTTTGAATTGCTCAGTTCCTCTTGGAGCTGAGCAAGCTGGGTCTCCAATTCAGAGACTCGGTTTGGGCGCTTCTTCTGAAAATTTACAGGGAAAGAAGGGATATCAAAGATTGACAACGAGCAGCTCAATACAACTTTCAGATAAATAATGGAACATATATGAGATTTTATGGATTTGCAATGGATGAAGGTTGATCCAAGAATTTGTTGTTACCCCAATAAATAAAAGAGTAACACACTCCAAATCCCTCCAACCTAGGTGGGAAAACAAAGTAAAATGCAAAAAGTGCACATATTACAAAAGAAAAAAAAAAATTGTGCTGTATGCCCTATTAAAGTTTATATATTGTCTTGTTTGGGAGGAAAACTCTAAAGATAATTAAATTATTCCACTTCGCTTGTTATCTTATTTCTTACTTTTCCTCTCATAAGTCTTCTAAAATATGAACATGTTATATTTAATCATTTGAAGACAACAAAACCAAACCGTGTACGCCCGAAATATTTTGAAAAAGTTACACTATATAAATTAGTGAGCAGCCATATCATTCATGGTACAAGCTTTCACTAGAACTTCTAGAAGATATTAAAAAAGAGGTATACAGCAAAATGAGGCATCTAGATATTTCAACGCTTCAATTTGATGAAAGAACGTTTTCTTTCTTCCTAACTAATAATTAACCTCAAAAGTTACACTCACTAGTCTGCACATGGTTTTACCATCTGAAAAAATATTTGTAGGGATTTTCAAGATTGATAAATTGCCAAATGTTTCTACATAAATTTACCTCAGTAGCTGGAGTCCTTGGTGATCGACGATCGACAACCTTGGAACTTCTATCTTTCGGAGTTTTGCTTGCTGGATTTGGATACGGAACAGGATCAGATTCAGATCCTGGAGCTTTGAGCTTCCGGGCTGTCCGCGGTGTGGCAGGAGACACCTTGTGAGGAACATCCAGTGGTGCAGGTCTACATCCAAAATGGATATAACAACGATAAGATAAACAAGACACAACATAGGAAACTAAATATAGGACACTGAACCATTATTAAAGATATGCCATTACCTATAACGACACGTAAAAACTAGGCACAAATCAGTTGGATTAAATAAAAAATTGAAGAACAGTATATTTGTGTTTCTGAAAAGATGGAACCATTGACTTCTCATTCAGGCATCAATCATACAATGAAATCAATACAATTTCTAACAGAAAAAACATTAAACATCAGTAGTTCAACATGTCACCACGTTTTTTAACAGTAATGCATATTTGTCAACAGAAAGCATTTTCAGCAACTAAGATAGTGTCACCAACAAGCATATATGCTCTGTGTTTCAGCGAATATGATTGTACAGCAGACATATTTAGCCTTATTCTTTGTAGGCAAGATCTTTTTGATCCAATCTGATAGAATTTCAAAGATAAAACCCGCGTACATTACCACAAACAGAAAACAAACACATGAGCGATAATTACCTTGCTTTTGGTGTTTGCATACTTTATCTGCTCAGTAGTGAATGAAGAATATGGAAAACTAAATCTTTTCCCCTTTAAAGGCCCACCTGACCCACAAGCACCTGCAATAGTTCAGAGGAATTCTTGGCTAAGAAAGAACTTTTGCTACGAATATATACATAAAACAGATTAGACAAATAAAAAGTTCATCAAGGAAATTAAGCTTTAAGCGATATTCAATTGGAAAAACCAAAACAAAGATACATACAAGTAATACAATCCCTTCAAAGAAACTCCATAGAAACAACCTCCACTCCACCAACCAAACAAACGTACAACAACAAGGAATATACCTAAAAAAAGAAATAGAAAAATAAGAAAGTAGATATCAAGGAAAAATAAATATCACTATGCAAATTGCGCTTTGCTTTCCTTTTTCTTTTGCTTCATTTTTACTCCTTCCTTACACTACATAGCAATGACATCACTCAGACAGCATAATATATAAATAAATGATAATTATAGCCCACATTTTCAGCAGAAATTGTAAGAGCTCCATTTAAAGAAAACTCACTAGTCACCACAGATATTCAATGTGAAACATATAAATTAAAATAATTTCATAACAGGGTTTTCATTTTTTATATTCTACTGTCCGCTATGATGTATCAATCAAACCAACGGTACAGTTAACAATATATAGTTATCTGTCATCACCCAAAACTTGTTTAATTTCCATTAAAATATTCAGCACCTTAAACAAGAATTCATTAATCTTTTTTCAATAAACTTAAATATACAGAGAAATGCGTAAGCAGATGCAAAAGCGTCTCACTGAACCATAATAGTCACGTTCAAATAATACAGGAAAACTACCAGACAAAGGTTTCATCTAATAAAAATAAAAATAAAAAATAGATCTTAAGAACTAGAATAAATCCAAAAAGAAAACTTACAAAGGCAAGTTCTATAAACACGCGCGCTACATGTTTAAATAATGTAAAATAATAATGGCATTCAAAACTCAAAGTTTGAAGCTTAAAATTAACCCACAATGTAAATCAAACTCGTAAATTCCACACAAACCGAGATTTTGTTTTAGCAAAGTTCAAGTAAAAACCCAACCCACAAGAAGAAAGCCATGCTCCCTGGAGTTACAAGCAGATCAACACGGACAATCCCACTAAATTTGGTAGTTTTTTGAGTAAGCAGAAAAGGAACACAAGCAAATTGGGCAATGTATACAAACAAGAATAGTCTCAAATTACCAAAATTTCTATAAAAAATGAAACTTTTTTTCACTCTTTTTTGGCAGCAAAAATGGAAGCTGTCTTTTTACTGTTGGAAGAGCTCCCACACAATTTCCAAGAATAGAAAAGGGAGAAGGAAACCCTAGTCTTGGAAGATGGTGAAGATGAAGAGAGAGAGAGAGCGTGCGCGCAGTGACTTAGTTCTGTAGCATTTGTTAAGGGCGATAGGCTGAGGCCTGAGGGTGGTGCTTTGTTCAGCAGTTCCCGAGTCAGTTTCTCTCTTCTCATTTGCGGGAGACTATGAGACTTTATACCCACGCTCCCTAGCCACGCGCCTCTGCACGTTGTGATGTAATTTTCATGGAGCACCCTTGAATTATGAGAAAAGTCCCATTTTGCTCTAGTTATAAATGCAAAATTTTAATATCATTTTTTTTTATTACAAGCATGTTTGGCCGAACTTAAATATAAGTAAACTTTTAAGCTACACCAAACACTATTCATGTTTTAGTTCACAAACTTGCATAAGAAATAGACTATAAATATTGTATCAAATTTTTAATAAATTTTAATAAAAGTTGATAAAATTTATGTTTGAAAGTAGATAAAAATCGTGAATCCATAAATGTGTGGTTAAAAATAAATTTAAAAAATTGAGAGCAATTTGAGGCTAAATATTTGAAATGGTTTCGGCCCATGATTGATAACCATTATTTTTAAATTCTTTTATTTTTACCTATATATTTTCAACCACACATTTTACACGATAAAATATTTTGGACGTAAATCCAAAAAAACTTCATATTTTTTAACCACGCGTTCACTTAAAAAATACTATTCAAAATTCTAATTTTTTTTTTATCCAAATAATGTTTTTCAAATAGGGCTCAATATGGTTGTTTGCTCTTCTCCATCGACCGTTGACACTTTATTCACTAATTTCCAACTGCTGTTTTATTGATTAATGTTTATAATTTTGAGAGGTTAATGGGTGGTGTAATTGAATTTTGAATTACAAATTTTCAATTTAGGGTCCGTTTGATTCAAATATGAAATTTGGGTGGAAAGAAAATGAATTGCAGGGAATTAAATTATCTATAAATTATTTTATTGGGAATTGTCAATTAATTGTTTTATGATTTTCGTTTGGCTTTGTTTGTCATGCAACTTGTTAATTTAAGGGATAAGAATTTTTTACAATTGGGGATATAATTTCTTTGAATTGCCAAAAAAAATTCGTTTACCTTTATTTTACATGAAAATTGTCAATTTGAGGGATTTTTTTTTTTTTCCAATTGAGGATATATTTTGTTTCTATTGAAAAAAAAGGATGGAAAACCAATTCCCACCTAAAAGGTGGGAATTTCAATTCAACTAAAACCAAGAAAATCAGTAAATGTAAAAAATCAATTTCATAGAAAAAAAAAAAGTGTAATCAAACATGACAAAAGTGAGAAATGGAAAACCAATTCCGTTTTCTAAGGAAAAAAGGGGCCATCGAACATGCCCTTGGATTTTTAGATTGTACATACATATGGTTACGAGTTACTTCTTTCATTATAAAATAATTTAGCATAGTCTCTCTTTAAGTATATTTAAGTAATTCTACGTTATTATCAGAATGAGTAGAAACATATTTATTTTGAACTTTGAGCAGTAAAATATAAAACTTAATTATTTAGCACCTATTTTATGGGTGAATATATTATTGAAAATGGGTATTGAAAAAAATGCTTTTTTTTGAAAAATTGAATCCAAATAGGGGCTTAATTAGTAAATTATTTATATACTCAATAGGATAGATAAATAACATTTATATAACTCGAATGATATTTTTTCTATAATTGGAGGATAGACACCAAAATTTACCCTAGATGCTGGCCGCTGGGTTGACTGCAAATTCAATTTTCAAAATTTGGTGGATGTGGTTGGTGAATGGTGAATCAGTTCCAATGCTTGCTAGTATTTACTTACTTGTTTATTTCTAGTCCAATAAGTAATATGATAAATAAATGAAAATCATTGAAGATATAAAGTCATTAAAAGCACATTTATCACTTTAGACAATGTTGGATATGATTTCGATGTTCAGCATTTGTTTGTCTTCATTTGTAGATTTTTTGAAATGTACGGATAAAATGATTTGAGTGTTTATAAATAGTTTATAAGTCAAAATTCGATTTTGTATTATTATGACCTTGACGACTTTTGAGTATTGTTTAGTTCCTCGATAGCTTTGTAATATTTTTATTTTTTGAGACACGAGAGTTAGGGACAAATTTTGTTTTTGGTCTATATATTTTTTAAATTAAGAATAACGTCGTGTAGCACCAGTCTAGAGGGTCATACTTAGCCCCTGTATGATCCTATTTTTGGGGTAAAATATATTATGGAATGGTAAGCTTTTGAATAATGTGTGGTTAAAAAGTAAGAAAGTGTGATTGAAAATAAATTTTTAAAAAATACATTTTATTAAAAAAATGTGACTCAAGCATGGGATTAATAAACTCAATTAAATTAATTATATGACATTGCATATCATAGTGTCAATGTTATTGAACATCGGTTTAAGTCAACATATTATAAATCCTATTAAATAAGTCATAATTCATTATACTTAATTGGACGTGTAATATTTTTCCACCAGTGATGTCATCTAGATTGGTGTTAAACACCAGTAGTGCTAAATAATACTCCATCGTCCCATTTATATAGACCGACTTTCCTTTATTTTCTCGTCTCAATTATATAGTTATATTCTTTATAGAAAATTTTTAGTTTTGTTTGTTTACTTATATACCCTTATTTGATTTGTCTGGTTATAATCAATGTAAGAATTGAAAATTAAATAATTTATTTACTGCTTTCAACGATAATTTACTACTAGTTGTTGATAATTAAATAACGGTAAATAAGAAAAAAAATTTGGCAAAAATTATTCTTTTCAATAATATTAGATTTCTTAATCATTGTGAAAAACAAAATCAATTTATATAAATGAGACGGAGAGGGTATTTCTTTTACATGAATTTATCATTTAATATCATGTAATTATCATATAAATTAGCCCCGTTTGGGCTCCATCATTTCACATTTTAATGAGGAGAATATTAATTTTTTTGGAGAATATGTGATTGGAAAAGAGGATTTATTTTTTTTTAAATTTACGAATAAAACTATTTTATTAAAAATGTGTGATTGATAAGAAAATGAGAAAAATGAATTTTAATCTAATGGGGTCAAATGTGGGTTTAGTGCTTGATATAGTGACTTCGAAGGACATTACTTTAAAATTAATTACCCAAATTGTCATTGGGTGGGGTTTACCTCTAAAATCAATGCTGATGGGGACTCAAATAGAATATTGGTCCAAACGGTACCTCTAAAATCAATGCTGATGGGAACTCAGATAGAATATTGGTCCAAACGGTCCACAAAGTATTACAAGGTACAATTTGAAAACTAAATGCTGTGTGATGTTTCCTCTGCCCATGTACAATTGTCTTATGCACAGGATAAACTTTACTTTTGCAATTTCATCATGTTTGGCTTGAACATAAGGGAGGAGGGACAATAATTTTGTTGTTTACCACAATAAATTTTAAAGTCATGGTAAAAGAGTGACATTAGTTATTTAGTTATAATTGATCTATCATCACACGTAACACTTTTTTTTTTTTTATGATGATCAATCGCTGTATAAATTGTCATAAGAAGACAATTACGTTGTAAATTATATTTTCATTTTCTTCTTTGCAAATGTACATAACATAACAAGTAACAAAACGGATCTATGAGTTCCCACGAGAACTATTAGTTAATGCCTAGTTTACTATTTTCACTCCAACATGATTTAAAAATAAAAAATAATTTACGATTAGTTATCTAAATTATTCTAGTTATATTAATTTTACCTAAGTTACACAATTAATTAAAATAGAGATTTGAAAAATGAATATTAATGTTAGGACTTACAATTTCATCTATTAATCCCCTTAATTCGCTAATCGAGGTTCTTTACCTATTGTAGTGTTATGCTTGTGTCTTCTTAATTATTTAATTTACCTTACTTGAATTCAAATCGATCATATTAACCTAAGACCCCGTTTGACAACTATTATTTGAATTTTTTTTTACGTATTCATTTCCAATCACACATTCAATAAGCCCCTGTTTGATGAACATTATTTTGAAAAAATGATGTTTGAATAGTGTTGTTTTGAAGAATGTTTGGTTGAAAAATAAACAAAAAGTTTTGATTTTAAGTGCAAAATATTTTATTGTATCATGTGCAGTGTTCTAAAACTCGTCATAATGCGCCGCTTAAGCGCGCATACGCGCGGGGCGTGGCCAAAACGCCTCGCATACCCCATATGCGTGAAAAATTGCGGTCAACGCTTGGGCTGACCGCTAAGTTGGCACAAAAGCGCAATAATGCGTGCAAAGGCGCGCTTCTTTTTAAATTTTTTTTTTTAAAATTTTGTTTTTAAACAAATCTTTGATTTAATTATTAACTTTCCCAACTTCCAACCCATTAAACAGGCCCAGGAAGCATCTAAATCTTTAGTTGGCCGGCCCATTTATTTATAGGAAAAATTTCTTGTGTTTCATCTGTGGGATTCCGATGTGGGATGTAGGGAAGAAGAAACTTCCACTCTTGTTCGATTAGCTCAAACCCATTTCCGAGGAAACCTAGCTCAATCCATTTCCAATTTATTGGCACTTCAATTTACGTCCCAAGATTTCATTTTGATCTGGACGGAATATTCTACGCTGGCTACTGCGTTAATTGTCCCATCTTTACAATCAATTTCACAAGTTAAACTNCCATTTCCGGGGAAACCTAGCTCAATCCATTTCCAATTTATTGGCACTTCAATTTACGTCCCAAGATTTCATTTTGATCTGGACGGAATATTCTACGCTGGCTACTGCGTTAATTGTCCCATCTTTACAATCAATTTCACAAGTTAAACTTTGCATAGCCTGGGTAAATTAGTTGGGGATTTTGAGCTGATGAAGAACGAAATGATGGAGTGCAGTGTATGGATCTGGAAGTGGGTGTCTGGTTGTTGCAGGAGACTTCAATTTGTTTAACAAAACAGGATAATAGCTTGAAAATGGGGGAGAAGGAGAAGTCGTGAAAATGGGGGGGAAGGAGAAGTCGTGAAAATTCAAAATCATATATAATTTTATACCTCAGGTACAAGAACTCATGGACGATGCCACGTTGGCGGTCGTGCACGGTGACTTTGTGGGTTGGAACTGCAAGTGAGTAGCTGGTACCATTTTGGCCCGTGACTGCTACCTGGGATCGGAGCTCCGACGTCATTTTGAGGGATAGTGAAATGGAGGTGGAGAAAAATGGCCGCCGACGGAGTGGCGGTTTGGGGTAAAGCGAAATGGCGGTTTAGGAAGAAGGAGAAGTCGTGAAAATCTGCCAAAATGGTTAATCATTTTTTTAGATTTCCTTAATTAATAGCCACTTTTTATAAATATATAAATAGAAAGATTTTTATATATAGAAAGATATTAAATGTAAAAATTTATCATTTTTAATTATTTTTTTTAAGGTAAAAAAATCTATTTTTTTATGATATAGTAAAAATTTTTATATAAAAATATATTTAATCTTTAAAATAATATTAAAAACACAAAACGCATTATGGCGCTTATTCTTCGCATTGACACGCTTAAACTTGTGATTCTTGATTCTCGACCTCGATGCTTCGCAACGCATTACGCATTTTAGAACATTGGTTTTAGTTTGGCTTAGAAGTCCGTTTATACACAAAATAAATGCAGTACTATTTGGCAAAAACTAACGCCATTGACAAACGATGTCAAAGCCAACGTTGGGCCTTAGGATGGTCTAGAGCCATTGGGTTTCACTCCTTATTGTATCATGTTAAAAGCTTCAAAATCAGCAATGTGTCACGCACCAAAACATGATAGTAATAAAGAAGATTGAACTAAAAATTGTCAACATAATCAAGCCCAGGAACATTGATTCAAAAGGATAAGAAAAAGAATTACATCAAACATTCTTGATGAAAAGGCACTATAGAATGGGACATCCATCCCATATTGCACTTGATTTTGAAGATGCCATATTGAAGTTAGCTTCACAAAATAAGTCATGTTTTGTATGTCTTTAGCTAAGTTACATAGGCTTCCATTTCCTGTTAGTCAGCATGAGTCTGAGAAATGTTTTGATTTAATACACTGTGATATCTAGGTACCTATCAATGAGATTAGTTATGATGGATCACGTTACTTTCTTACCATAGTAGATGATTTTAGTAGGTGTACCTGGGTTTACATGCTAAAATTAAAATCAGAATCTACCAATGCTTTGCAAAGTTTTTACAAATTGATAGAGACACAATTTTAAAGAAAAATTAAGGTTATCATAAGTGATAATGGAGCAGAATTTAACACGAAACAATTTTATCTTGAAAATGGAATCATTGATCAGAAAACTTGTGTTGAAACCCCTCAACAAAACGTCATTGTTGAGAGGAAACACCAGCATATACTAAATGTTGCAGGAGCCTAAGATTTCAGAATGGTATCCCATTAAAATATTAGAGTGACTGTGTCTTGACTTCTGTCTATTTAATCAACAGGACTCCCTCAACACTTCTAAACCATAAGAGCCCGTTTGAAATGTTATTTCAAAACAAACTTGCATACTCTCATTTGAAGGCCTTTGGATGCCTTGCTTATTCCACAACACTTTTGAATGATAGACACAAGTTTGATTCTGGAGCTAGGAGATGCATTTATTAGGTTATCCATTCAGCTTCAAAGGGTACAAATTGCTTGATTTAGAGACAAAGAAAGTTTTTATATCAAGAAATGTCATATTCCATGAAACTATCTTTCCATACAAAGAAACTAAAATCACAAATATACACATCCCACCAAAGCCTACTGATTTATGCTTTTCTCAAAATCCTGTCATTTCAATTCCAATTAACCTCTACAAAGAAGGAGAGAATCCATTTGAGGAATTTCCTAACCCTGCTGAACTTACAAAACAAACTCAAACTAATGAACAACAAATTGATCCAGCCTCATAACAGCATTCACCAGATAATAATCAAGTTATACCTCATCTGCCTAGAAGGTCCACTTGAGTTCGAAGAGCTCCCCCAAAACTCCAGGATTTTGTATGTCATCAGGTTAGTTTGCTTCTCACTAGGGCGGCTGTGGGTCGGTTTGGTTCAGTTCCAAAATTTTTGGATATTTAATAAATGGAACCGTCGGGTGCAAATATAATTATTGAACCGTTCGGTTCGGTTCCATTCGATTCTGTACCATAATTAATTTTTTTAACATTTACAGCAACACTACATAAATATAATTAATGACATTTCATTCGTAACTTTTACAAATTAACGTAACTCAATTAAAAAATATATAAATAATCAGTTGTCGAATAACATTAATTCAATGCATACAAATACCAAAAATGGGCTAATGGGCTTTAAAATGATTTGAACTTTAAAATTAAAATTATGAAATGATTTGATTTATTTAATTAATTTGTTAATTTATTTAGAAAAAATAAAACAATTTAATTAATTCAATAAAAAAATAAAACAATAATATAGTTTCGGTTCTTCGGTTCTTAGTCTAGACCCGAGACCCTACCCAAAATCATCGGTTCTCGATTCGAGTACCTGTTTGGATATTTAACTTATGAAGAACCGCTCGATTCGGTTCGAGACTTTTGTCCACCTTAACTTGCCACATTACAAGAATTGAACAAAGAGGCAAGTCCTATTCCCTCAGTAGTCCCTATCCTCTTAATTCTTCTATGTCATATGAAAATCTATGTTTACCTCATAAATTTTTTATCACTTCCATAACTTCACAAATTGAACCAAAAACGTACCAAGAGGCTATCAAATTCCCTAAATGGTGTGAGGCCATGAAAAGTGAAATCAAAGCTCTTGAACTGAATGACACATGGGTTCTAGTTAATCTGCCTCTTAATAAGAAGACAATAGGGAGTAAATGGATTTACAAAATAAAGTTTAATGTTGATAGAAGCATAGAGAGACACAAAGCCAGGCTAGTGGCAAAATGATACACCCAACAAGAAGGTTAGATATCACGAAACCTTCTCACCAGTGGCAAAACTTGTCATTGTTAGAACCTTACTTGCTGTGGCAGCTGTGAATGGTTGGTTTCTTTACCAATTGGATGTAAACAATGCCTTCTTACATGAAGATTTAGACAAAGAAGTGTATATGGAGTTGTCCCCAGGTTATGACAGTGCCTATGGATCAAAGGTAGGTAAACTTTGCAAAAGCTTATATGGACTCAAATAAGGCTCAAGACATTGGCATTCAAAGTTATCCACTTTCATCATCCAACATGGTTTCACTTAGTCTAAGGCTGATTACAACTTATTTGTTAGATGCACTCGAGACTCCTTTGTAGCTATTTTAGTTTATGTGGATGATATAATTATAGCTGGTGATTATTTGGAAGCGATAAATAGCCTCAAGACAGAACTTGATGCACAGTTCAAAATTAAAGACTTGGGAAAACTGAAATACTTTCTGGGTATTAAAGTGGCTAGATCAACAAAGGGGGTACAGATTTGCCAAAAAAAAGTATACACTAGATATACTGGCAGACTCATGAACTATAGGGTCAACTCCAGTGAAGGTTCCACTTGATCAAAACATCAAATTATCCAAAGGGAAAGGTGAATTTCTTGCTGATCCATCCATCTATAGACGGCTAATTGGACGCATGTTATACTTAACTATAACTAGGCCAGATATCTCCTATTCAATCCAACTCCTGAGTCAATATATGGACCAACCAAATATATGGATCAACCAAGAGTACCCCATCTCAATGCAACACATAAAGTGCTGAGGTATTTTAAAAGAGCCCCAGGACAGGGGTTGTTTTATCCTTCTACTTCTGAACGTCAATTAAATGGATACTCGACTCAGATTGAGGAAGTTTTCCAGACCCTAGGAGATCAGTCACAGGTTACTGTGTGTTTATTGGATCATCTCTAGTATCCTAGAAATCGAAGAAACAGAATGTAGTGTCAAGGTCATCTTCTGAGACGGAGTATAGGGCCATAGCCAGTGTTTGCTGCAAATTAACTTGGTTAAGATATCTGTTTAAGGACTTGAAGATTGTACACACTCAAGCATCCATTCTTTACTTTGATAATAAATCAGTCATTTACATTGCCACAACCCTCATCTTCCATGAGAGAACCAAACATATAGAGATAGATTTCCATCTCATTAGAGACAAGACACAAGCTGGTGAAACTGCTACTGAATATGTTCATATTGGTTCTTAGGTTGCAGATATTTTAACTAAAGCATTAAATTACATGAGTTTTTATCTTCATATGGTCAAGATGGGAGTAGCAAACATCTACTCTCCATCTTACGGGCGACTGTTGGAAGATAAAGCACGAGCAGAGGAGAATGAGGAACTAATGAAATGAGTTAACAGCCTAGTCATCCCTCTAGCTTCATCATCCAACTTCATCAGCTCACATTGCTGATTGTACAATGGAAGATCCTAGAAGGCTATATGCTAAATGATCCGTTTATAGTGCACATGAAGGTTGTTAGGAGAATATTCTTTCTTTCATTTTGTAACTAATTTTGTCATTTTCTTACTTAAGGTGTATATATGTATATGTCCTGTAAATTTGTAAGACAAATCAATAGAATTCAAGAAGTTCTTCATAGTTGGTTTTGCTTCCTCTCGAGATCCTTATATTTTAGAATTTTCAAAACTAGCTTTGAGCAATTCAAGCTGCGCTTCTCAAAGTCATGGATAGCCATCTCCATAGCTATTATCTACTCCCAGTCCTGACCAATGTGGGAAATCTGATAAATTACACCCCCAATTTTCCCAGGAACATGGTGTTGTTTTGTTGGACAATTATGTTTTTTGTCATCATCTGGTAATACTTTTGATGCCTGCAACAATAATATGCAGCTTAACAAGAAGAAAAGCACCACAAAAGAAGACGCTTTGCAACCCTGAAGACTTAATTTCCAGTTGTGAATGAGGTATTATTTAAACAACCACACCAAAGAAAAATGTCATCCGTTTAAACATAGCGTGCAATAAATAAGTTATGAGTTTTAGAATAATGACATTGATTCATTCAAAAAGACTAAATTAAGATGAAGTGAATAGGTTATACACTTATATAATTCCAGTAAACATATTAAATGGATGTGGCATCTACATTCGATAATCATATTGTGACTTAAATTCATATCAAATACTCAACTTGACTATCTAGAAAGTCTATTCAGCTACATGAATCTTACCTAATGTCCTTAGAGATTTCCCACTTATGTGTATTTTCATCAAAAACTAATCAGAAGTCAATGGATCCTCTTTTTTTTTTTTGTGGGGACAATGACGTAGATCCTTAAATAAAACTATTCTTACTCCCTCTCCCCAGATTAGTGGGCTCAGTAGGTCGACTTGGACTGGTTGAAGAGAGGTCAGGAATGGCCTGATTTTGTCGTACCCTGAGCCAAGCTCAGTTCCCATATTTCTCTGAGGCATATATTTAGATGGTCTGACTGGGATGGGTCAGGGTGACGACTTTGTTCTTTTTAATGTGTTGTGATTTATCAGATGAACACAAAATGAAGGCATAAATGTTGAAAAAGAGGATTTAGCTAACACAACATCAATTACAGTGCATTGTGAAGGAAGACTTCCCATGTTACAACTTCTAAGCTCCTAATGTTAAAATTTTCCGAAGTACTATCTCCTACTACTAATCCAACACCCAAAAAGTAGCATCAAGAATTGGGATATCAAAAGTAAATAAGTAATTGTCTTACAGTATCTGTTGTGAATACAATACAAGAAGAAATAAATAGATACACAAGAACACCAATATTTGATACTCTCAATCTAAATCTAACAACCATTACAAGTTTCTAATGTATTTCACAATGATCACAATGTCGTTAAAGCCTATGAAGAGGCTAAATCATGTGGAGCATATATAGAAGCCTAATTTTGGTATTTTGAATGAAGTAGAATACAAGAATTGCAGTAGAAATTGGATTTTGGCTGAATAGGCAGCACCCAGCTCTTGCCTTCTTTTTGTTTGGGCTGCGCCCAATGAGATCTTGACGCTTAGGTGCCCAAATGCTGTCCCTTCTTCGTGCTACCAATGCCTAGGCGGGGTCTTTGTCCCAAGCACTTCAAAAGCATTTTTATTCATTTCAAAGTCCTTTCTCTAATTAAACTCTCATTTCTTGATGAAATTTAATCCCCTTTCGAACTGAACTTCCAAATCAAAACTATTTTGCCTTCCTTTATCAATCAACTACCCAATTCTCATGGAATTTGAATCATACCACAACAAATCTCCACCTTGACACAAATTTCATAACATGGAATTAGTTTCAATCTTCAACAAGTAATTCTCCACCTCTTCTACACAAGCCACAATGAGTAAGATCAATGACAAATACCAACTAAGTTCAAGCAATGCTCAAACTTAGAAATGAGAAGTGATTTTGTCATCATATCAATAGGATTTTCCTCGGTATCAACATTGTTCACTACAATATCACCACGAGCAATCACATCATGCATGAAGTGATACATCACATTAATGTGTTTTTTCCTCTCGTGAAACATCCTATCCTTAGTCAGAAAGATAGCACTCTAACTATTACAATAAGTTATAGAAATCTGAAAGTCTTCATTGATTTCACCAATCAAATCCTCAACCATATAACCACTTTACATGCCTTTGTAATGGCCATATACTTTGCATCTATTGTGGATAATGCTACTTTATTTAGCATAGTCTCCAATTGTAAACACATATCGTGTAAGTGATTTCCTCTTATCAAGATCCTCTGCATAATTTGAACCTACATACACAATTCTCCATCTGTATTTCTACCAAAATACCCCTCAAGTATCTGAATATCCACTGCACTGCTTTCCAATGTTCCTTGCCAAGATTTGTCATGTATTTGTTAATTGTTGATTATATGTGCCAAATCTAGATGTGTACAAATCATAATGTACATAGGCGATCCCACTGCACTTGAATAAGGAACTTGAGATATATAATCAATGTTTTCATCTGACTGGGCACATAAGTAAGATTATAATTTGAAGAGGGTAGCTAAAGGAGTACTGACAACTTTTGCATTCAACATATTGAACGTATGTAATACTTTTTTAATGTACCCCTTCTGACTCAAATACAATTTGCCGACTTTTCTATCATTTAAGATCTTCATACTAAGGATCTTCCTCTCTACCCTTAGATCTTTCATCTCAAACTTTTCACTGAGTTGAGCCTTCGCCTTTTTGACCTCCACTTTATTTTTGGCTTATCAGCTTGTCATCAATATACAACAAAAGATATGAGATTGACCCGTCATCACACATTTTGAATTACACACAACTATTATAACCGTTCCTAATAAAGTTATAAGTTGTCGTGAATAAATTGAACCTATTATACAATTTCCACAGTGATTACTTCAGTCCATACAATGACTTCTTCAACAAGCACACATTAAGTGATTCCATCTCCTCCTGCATCGCAATCAACCATCTTCTAGAATCATTACAACTGACTACTTCTGTGTATATAGTAATCTCTTTAGTAGAATCAATACTGTTAGCCACCATCAATGCATAAGCTAACAAATCTACTTTTCTATACTTTCGTGGAGATATAATATGTCTTAGAGGTTTGTCCTTAACAATCGAATACTATGGTGTTAGTGATGGTGTAGGCAAAGTGTTATTATCTATCTGCTCTGAAGCCTTTATTCTCTCTTCTGAAATAATCTCCAACTCTACCTAAATATGTTGATCATGTTGCTCAGTTTTACTAGAATCCTCACGAGACAAGTTTTGAACCATAATAAGTTTATCAAACACAGCATCTTTACTAATCACCACCTTTTCTGGCTTAAGATACCACAACTTATTTCCCTTCACACCTAATTTATAACTAAGAAATATGTACTTTCCATTATTCACACGAGTAAAACCAAGACACCCAAATATCTTCATATCGGAAAAACAAGAAGGTTTACTAAATCATACCTCTTTTGGTGTCTTTTTCTCAATGGCAACTGAGAGTAAGCGATTAATCAAAAAACAAGCTGTAGTAGTAGCTTTAGCCCAAAATAGTTTTAAGCAACCCAGAATTTGAAAGCATACAACATACATTTTCCATCAATGTTCTATTCATCCATTCTACCATACTATTTTGTTACGGAGTTTCAGGCACTGTCAAGTATCTTGCCTTCAGCCATGAGGAAGCTATTGAATTCATCTAAGCAAAACTCCAACCCATTATCTATGCATAGACGTTTCATTTGCTTTCCATTTTCTTTTCAATCATTGTTTTTCACTCCTTGAAGGTAGCAAACACAACACTTTTCTGTTTCAAGAACAATACTCAAACTTTTTTTTAGAGAAATCATCAATTACTGTCACATGTAATAAGCACTTCCTTTAGAAGGTACCATCATCGGTCCCCATAGATCTGAATAGATATACTTAAGTGTTCTCTTCATGTTGTGTCTTCCTTCAGTGAATTTTTCTGTTTTTCGAAGACATTGTAATTGCAAAACTTCATCTTATTGGTCTTCTGCCCATCAGAAAGTTCTCCTCTACTCAACTCTGCCATACTATTCTCAAATATATGCCCAAGCTGTATATGCCAATTTTTTTTTTTAATTTCTTCGTCTATCAAGGAAGAAGTAATAAATGTTGCATCCCCTATAATTGTGGAACATTCCAAAATGTACAAATAAGTAGAACTTTTATATCTTTTCATTACAAAAAAAATCACCCATGCTCACCTCAAAGCTCCACATTCACCAATGTATCTATACCCTTTTGAGTCAAATGTACTCAAATATATGAGATTCATCTTCATTTCTGGAACGTACCTTACATCTGTAAGTGTTCTAATAGCCCATCGAACATTCTGATGAAGTAACGACTCCAACAATTTTACAAGGTATGTTATTTCCCATAATCACAACACCTCTTGAGACTCTCTCATACGGTGTAACACAGCCTCTATTCGGACATATATGGAATTTGCCTAGCTTCCATAACATCAGCTTCTGCTATATTTTTAGGTTGTTTTTCTCTATTTGTAGCAGTAGCCATTTTCTTGTTCTTCAAATAGTAGCAATGAGATCTGATGTGCCCCTTCTTCTTGAAAAGGTGACATACTTTTTTTGTATGTCTAGATTTCGATATGTCCCTCATATTCCTACCAAAATCCTTATCTTGATTTCTCCCCGGAACAACAAGCCTTCAGCCTGACTCTAGGATCCAACTACAAAATGCTTCATATTTTCCTTTAATAATAAAATAGCATAGACCTCATCAACAGTGAGAGTATCATGTTCGTGCAAAATCCACAAATATATGTAATCTTTGACAAGTAATAGAATAAATGAGTTGAAAGTATCGTCCCACAGGGAATAAATTCAATTCAAGTTTACTAGATTTTTATGAGACTCGATTATTTAAATAAAATAGAGTTTTATTTTGTTTTATGTTAAATTAATCTAAGAATGCGGTAAAATACGGTGTTTATCGATTTATGGACTATTGTATTGGATCTCAAATCCACCTATTGCTATCTATTTCAATTCTTGATTTGTAATCTGATATCGTTCATACATTTTTGACAATCAATAAAACTATGATATATAATTTTCTTTTTCAAGACAAATTAAATCTATCATATCCACGACCCAAATTTATTCATAGCCCGAATTCAAATGATTAGAATGCATTAAAGTTTAAATTATCTATATGATTGCACATGTGATAAATATTATTCCTAACATCTACTGCATATATGTTAATTTTGCTACGTTCTAAATCTATTGTGAGTCTTCCAACACCACAACAAGCAACTAATTATCTAATTGGTGGCCAATCAATTAAATAATGTAATGGGTATACAAAATTAATCAAGATATTAATCAAGAAACACAAGAAATAAATTAACTACTAGTTTTGAATTAAAAAAAATAATAAATAGGGTTCATCTTCATTCAATACAAAAATGGATTTAGCATAACATGTTAATACATAAATTTAAAAAAAAAAAGAATAACAGAAAAATATCACCCAGATCATGAAATAAATCAAAAGAAGTTGATCTTCAAGTTCAAGGTTGAATTCTTCAAAATTTTGATATAATTGACCTTCTATTCCTTGCTATGGCTTGATCTCCTCTCAAAATATAGTAATTAGCCTTTTGTTTGAATTTGATAATAATATTTTGTATGAAGAGGTAAGAGAGTTTTTTTTATTTGTATCCCTTTTTCTCTATTTATAAGAGCCAAAAAATAGGTCAAAATAGCATTCAATTTGGTTTCCAAACAAGTTTGGAGATTGACCCTTCTCCGAGTCAGTCTAGTCAGAAAGGGAAGGGCCCGCTGTTTATCGCGAAAGGAAACTAAAGATTCGTCTTCAAAAAAGGCCCAACTTGCGCACCGATATAATTGCTGCGTGAGCGTGCCATAGATACAAATGACTCTCGAGTTGGGGAAAATAAGGAGTTACGCGCGCACCATGAATTGCCTGAGCGTGCAGGTTTGTCTCTGAGGAGTTTTCGATATTTTAGCCATAAATTTCTATATAGGTATCCAATTGAGCTGATTTAAAATGAATTAGCAAGATAATTCAAAGGGATGCAATTCTTCTAAAAGTACAATGTTTCCAACTCGAACGTTTCTATCTGAAAAATGGGTCTCAAATTGAGGCTAAAAATCCATAGCATAACTTCTTTGACTGAAAATTGATTTGTGAAAATACTTACATTATGTTTCACTCCTTTGACCTCCGATTGCATTCAATTGATCCTATATGATTTTCATATCGTTTTTGGTTCAAATCATCTATTGGATTTTTATACTTTGGTCCCCAAACTTTGAATTTCCTTCATTTTCACATTTTTTCGTTCTTTTTTTTTTCAAATCCACCAATTTGCATTAAGTTCAACCTAACAAACATAATTAACACAAAATTAAGCTATAACTCATCCAAATCACTAACAAATATTCTAATTTAATGGCCTTGATAAGTGTACAAAATATATTTATCAAACACCCCCAAATTTGAATAATGTCGTCAAACAAAACTATAACCTAACTTAACCAAAAAATTATAAGCACATATATGGTTAGATAATTTGCCTTTTCTCTTACGATTGAAATACATGTATTAAAACTATGAACTGCTACAAAATTACAATTCTAAATTAATTTTTTCTTATTCATTGCAAAATTGACGTGTGTGTGTGTGAAAATTCATGTAAAGCATCATAAATTTATAAAGTGATTCAAATTCTGACCATTTATGGCCAGATGTTTCCTTTCTTCACTCGTAAGATATTCGTAAGATACATACCCCCAAACTTCATTCTTTTTACTCTTTCCCGAAGGTGTGATATAAGGTTACATTTTTAATATAATACTAATCATTACCCTCTCTAGTTTGGTTCAATTTTATTAATTACAGTTCAACACATCAACAAATGAGGATTTTCCTTATTTTTTATTGCTTCAACCTCTAAAAATCAATTAAGTTAATAGTCTCTTGTCAAAATTCTAATTCTTTCAAATAAGTGTTCGGGGTTTAATCAAGAAATGTAGGAATTTTTTGTGCAGACTCCTCTTTATTAAGCTTTCTGAATGATCCTTGTAGTGAATCTTCAACTGATAACTCCAAAATCAAATGACCATAAGACATTAGGTTTTTAGATACACTTGCAGACTTAATCACTCGAACCATAAATGTTACAAAGAGAAGTTTCAGAATAAGATAACATCACATATTCATTATTTTTTCTATAATTTTGTTTTCCTTCTTTCCTTTTTTTTAATGATCCGCGCAATGCCCCTTTATAGACACTCATTTTCAAAAATCGACTCTCAACTTAAGAGTTCGATCTAATTTTCATCTTATTAGCCTTAGATAATTCACACAAAATTTAGCACACGTGGAATCTACATATATCTCAATGTCTTTCTAAATCACCTCAATCACCCCCAAATTATCCTATAATTGTTTTAATGATGTATAATTTAGTGGTTATTTGGATTTAGCATCTAAGGTCACTAATTTTTGTTTACATATTCGCATTTTGAATCAAACTACTTCTGCATGATGCAAAACATAAATCTCACGTGCAAAAATATCAAATTTCACATGAATAAGTATAAATTAACCTTAACAAGTAACTTTTTCACAATTTATAATCTAATACATGATTTCAAATATATACATGTAGTCAGAATTATCTAACACACACAAGCACACAAAAATAATAAATAAGCTAAAAATAGATTTTTTTTTGCACTCAAACAAGCACACAAACCAATAGAAACTCAATGTTTTTCCAACATCCCCAAACTTATAAAAGATATTGTCATCGATGTCTAAAAATATAACATGTAATATATAAATATTAAGGGCAAAGAATGGAACTAAGTACTCCCCTGATATGTATTTGAAGGTGGTGGATGAATTGACACGAAAATTCTAGCTCACTTGTTATGTCTTTTCCCTTATCCAATGTGTTCAGGTAACTTGTTCCTTCAAAATAGTAAAAAATACAATCATAACATGGAATAATTTGCAGTAAGCTCATACACACCTTAAAGGTAAATATGGGGATAAAGATACCATATACTACTAAAAGTAAGAAAAAAATGCTTATCCTATATCTAAAAAGTAAAATAAACAAAAAGAAAGAAAATTAGGTTGCCTCCCAATAGGCACTTATTTATAGTCATTAACTTGACTTTATTGTTTTGACTATTTGTGGTGGCTTGAAAAGAGGGTTTTCAGCCTTGCATCGACTGTACATCGTTGTTTTTTAAGTTATTTTTAAGTCTCCAGATTATAAGAATTTCATTATTGTACCGCCCAATAATTTCACCTTCGTCCTTCCTGTTCTTGTTAATTCCCCAACGATTGATCTTTCAACATTCCTCAATGTCTGGAGGTTGCTTGAGTGAAGCATTCATGGTGAAACTTTGTTATTTTTCTTCTACCCTTGAGATTATTTCACATTTTAAAAATCCATTAATGCCCGTGCTGTAGATAAGAATGGTTTTCCCAAATTAACGGCATATGTTGAGCATCTATATCAACGATAATGAAATCAGTAGGAAAAATGTGATATCTAACTTTGATAAGCACATTCTCTACGCTCCATAAGGATGCTTGAGTGTCCTGTTAGCCAACTATAGGATTATTGATGTTGGTTTTGGACCATCCAATGCTAATTTCTTGTAGATAGACAGTGACATCAAATTAATACTTTTTCCAGAATCAATTAAAGCATTTCAATTATTTGAATTTCCTATAGAGCAAGGTACATTGAAACTCCTTTGATCATTTAGTTTAGGAGGGAGCACATGCTTTATGATTGCAATGCACCCTTCTATCAGAGACACTATTTCATCTACTGATTGCTTTCTCTTATTAGTCAATATCTCTTTTAGAAACTTTGTGTAATTTGGAATCTGTTGAATGGCGTCAATGAAAGGAATGTTGATGTAAAGTTATCTGAGAACAGTCAAGAACTTCTTGAATTTTTTGTCCAGCTTATTGTTCTGCAACCTTTGAAGGAATGAGACTGAAAGTGTCTGTTTATTGACATGAACATTTACCTTAACGAGTGGATTGTCTGACTTTTCTTCTTGATTAATCTTTGATGATTATTCAAACTGATTCACTTGTTCCTCACTCATGGTAGGTACTTGATTCTCCTCTATCCCTATCTTATTCATAATGATTTCTGGTAGCTGAACTTAACTTCTCGTTGTGATGGTCAGGACTAATTCTTCTTTAGGCTATTTTCGAAGCCTTTGAGGAAATGGAACATACGACACATAAGCTCGAATATGGGTAGTATACTTAATTTTTAGTGTCTTAATAACTGCATAATTCACAGCTTCTACTGCTAATACATGTTCCCGTGGGTTTTTTTGTGTTTCTTGGCATAATACTTTATGTTCTGTTGGCTAATGCAGGTATCATTTGACCAATCTGAGTCTCCAAAATTTTAATTGCAACCTACTGGCTTTGAATAATTGCCTGTTGGTTTTGAAAATTTGTCTCACTCTTAGTAATGAACTAAGTTAATAATTCACCCATCGATGACTTTCTATTTTGCTGTTGTTATTGTTGTTGGAATCCCGACGGTCTTACTTGAAAGTTTCCTTCTTGTCACTAACTTTAACTGTTAGCCTACGAGAAATTAGGATGATTCTTCCACTCCGGATTATATGTGTTGGAGTAGGGATTGTTCTGTTACCTCTGAAAATTTTGCGTGTAA
This sequence comes from Fraxinus baroniana, assembly GCA_903798355.1. Taxonomy (NCBI): domain Eukaryota; kingdom Viridiplantae; phylum Streptophyta; class Magnoliopsida; order Lamiales; family Oleaceae; genus Fraxinus; species Fraxinus baroniana. The sequence continues at coordinate 2,976 of CAIGRO010033575.1, read as the reverse complement.
CTAACCTCTTCAGGCTGGATGACATGTGTGGAGGCTAAATGACATCTTTTTGTAGTATGATCAGTCTCGCAACCTTCACAAATCAATTTCGATTGGTGTACTATATTTACATTTAGAGTAAGTCTATCTAACCTCCTTGTCAATGCTTCCATTTGGGCTGCTACTGATGTAGCTATGTCAACGTTGTGTATTCCTATTGTTTTCCTCTACACTTTCCTATCTAATGGCCACATGGATTGATTCTTTGCAATTCTCTCAAATAGGTCCAAGGCATTGTCCAATGGAATATCCAATATTGACCCTTTTGCTGAAGCATCAGCTATGTTGCGGAATTCAGTTTCAATCCCGAATAAAATGTGCAGATCCTAGAGTCTTTAGGAATATTCAGATAAGGGCACTTTCGGAAGTAATCTTTGAATCTTTCCCAAGTTTCTCGATAGCTTTCGAGGTCTCTTTGCTTGAAAATATGGACTTCATTTTTGAGTTAATAGACTCGAGAATGTGAGAAGAATTTCAAAGTGAATTTTTGCATCATATCATTCCATGAAACTATGCTCCCCAGGAATTAGTGAGTTTAGCCAGTCTTGTGGGCTATCCTTTAAGGTGTGAGGGAATTAACACAGTCGAAAAGCGTCGATAGACATGCCTTCGCGACTAATCATATCGTACAGCGTCAAGAAATCTTGAATATGTTCATGAGGATTTTTAGTTGATCTTCCAGAGAATCTGATATCGTGATGATTCTGAAATAAGTTAATGACGTTAGGTCTGATGTGAAAGTTAGCCTGCCCAAATGGTTGATATATGATAAGTGGTTGCACAGGAATGGGAATGAGATTCATATAATCCCTCACTAAAGCTTCTCCATCATTTCCTACTTCCCTCGTCTAGTCTGGCTGAACTTGATTCGAATTTTGATTTTCTGCCATTTTTCTTGCTTTCCTTTGTTCTCTTCTTTATCGTCTGAAAGTTCTTTCGATTTTGAGATTTATTGGAGGAAACTTGTTCTCATTAGAATCTTGCATAAACTACACTTTCCTGAAAAAGAGTAAAATAAGAAATTTAGTTTGTTCAATAAACAGCCTAAAAATATATAAAAACCTCAAATCTAAAAAAACTAATAAACTCAAATTAAATAAATTATTCATCAGCAACGGCGCAAAAACTTGTTCGTGCAAAACTCACAAGCATACGGAATCAGTGACCAGTAATAGAATTGATGAATTGAGAGTATCGTCCACAAAAAATAAATTCAATTTAAGTTTACTAGATTTTTATGAGACTCAATTATGTAAATAAAAGAGAGTTTGATTTTGTTTTATGTCATATTAATTTAAGAAAGTGGTAAAAATACAATGTTTATCGATTTATGGACGATTGTATTGGATCTCGAGTCCGTCTATTACTATCTATTTCAATTCTTGATTTGTAATCTAATTTCGTTCTTACGTTTTTGACAATCAATAAAACTATGATATATGATTTTCTTTTCCAAGACAAATTAAATCTATCATATCCACAACCCGAATCTATTCCTAGCCCAAATTCGAATGATTAGAATGTATTATAGTTTAGATTATCTATATTATTGCATATGTGATAAATATTATTTCTAACATCTATTACACATATAATAATTTTGCTGCGTTCTAAATTTACTATAAGTCTCCCAATACTACAAAAAGCAACAAATTATCTAATTGATGGTCAATCAATTAAATAATGCAATGGGTATGCAAAATTAATTAAGAAATGTAACAATAAATTAAATTACTAGTCTTGAATTCTTCCAATACTATAACAAGCAACTAATTATCTAATTGGTGGTCAATTAATTAAATAATGCAATGGGTATGCAAAATTAATCAAGAAACGCAAGAAATAAACTAAACTACTAGTCTTGAATTAAAACAAATAACAAATAGAGTTCATCTTCATCCAATACAAAAGGGATCTAGCTTAACATGTTAATATGTAAATTACAAAAAAAAAATAATAGAAAAATATCACCCGGATCATGAAATAAATCAAAAGAAGTTGATCTTCAAGCTCAATGTTGAATTCTTCAAAATCTTGATGTAATTGACATTCTATTCCTTGATAGGTCTTGATTTCCTTTCTCAAAATATAATAATTGGCCTTTTTTTTTTTAATGAATTTGATGATAATATTTTGTATAAAGAAGCAAGAGAGTTTTTTTTTTTTTTTTATGTGTATCCCTTGTTCTCTATTTATAAGAGCCAAAAAATAGGTCAAAATCGCGTCTAATTTGGTTTCCAAATGAGTTTGAATCGTGAAAGAAAACTAAAGTTCGTCTGCGAAAAGGGCCCGACATGCGCACCGGTATAACTACTGCAAACGTGTCATAGAACCAAATGACTCTCGAATTGGAGAAAATAAGGTGTTGTACGCGCTCCCTGAATTGCCTGCGCGCACAGGTTTGTCTATGAACAGTTTTCAATATTTTGGTTATAACTTTCTCTATAAGTATCCAATTTAGCTGATTCAAAATGTATTGGAAAGATAATTCAAAGGGATACAATTTTTCTTGAAATACAATATTTCTATTTCGAATGTTGCTATCCAAAAAATGGGTCTCAAGTTGATTCTAAAAATCCATAACATAACTTCTTCGGTTGGAAATTGATTTGTGAAATACTTCCATTATATTTCACTCCTTTGACCTACAATTGCATCCAATTGATCCTATATGATCTTCAATTATTGTTTTGTGGTTTGAATCATCTATTAGATGTTTACACTTTGGTCCCCAAACTTTGGATTTTCTTCGTGTTCGCACGCTTTTCATTCCCTTTTTTTTTTCAAATCCACCAATTTGTATTGAGTTGAACCTAACAAACATAATTAACTAGTTAAATTCTTTGGTACACTAAACTACTTCATTTTTAACCACAACCAAGCAGCATTTTTCTCCTTTGGAATATTTCAAAGAATTTGATTTGATAGATGTAGATG
>CAIGRO010033555.1:6671-18714 GCA_903798355.1 Fraxinus baroniana | reverse complement strand
TTTTTTTTTTTTTTTAAAAAAAAAAAAAAAAAAAAAAAAGAATAAAATATATATATATTTTTTTTAAAAAACTCATTGAATCTACTTGGCATGCTTTGGTGCTGCTTCTCTCGTGTGGTATCTACCAGAAGATTCTTGCTGACTCGTCATTATCTTAATATCCTGCAGCTTTCATGCAATGCACATTCCATTTGTGACAGTGAACTGAGACCCCTTGGAACAGGACTGTATCCAGTCATTTCTATTATAAATCACAGGTAACAATTGTAGATATTCATTATTCTACCTTTCCACATTGTCTCTCCTAATCTATCTTGGTGTTTTAGCTGTTTACCGAATTCTGTTCTAGTATTTGAGGGAAGATTGGCTGTGGTCCGAGCTGTGCAGCATATACCAAAAGGCACTGAGGTAATAGCCTTTGAAAATCCTGGCGATTCAGTTTGGTTAAAAGGACGTGAAATTGAAATGCAGTTTACCATATTGATAGTTTGTTTCCATCAACACCTTGCACTTTTGAGGAAATGTCTTATTTTGTCCTGTCATTGGCTTCCAAAGGTGTCAATCAGTTATGTAGAAACGGCTGGAAGCACTATAACTCGGCAAAAGGCTCTTAAGGAACAGTATTTTTTCTCTTGCACCTGTTCCCGCTGCATAAAAATGGTAATTTGGTGTTTTCTCCTGTTCTAAGCCATGTTAGCTTTTATAATTGGAGAATGCTCCCTTGGTTTTTCTGGTCCCTGAACATAGCGAGTTGCATGGTTAAGGGTCAATTTGATGATATTGAAGAAAGCGCAGTTCTAGAAGGTTATAGATGCAAGGATGGAAAATGCAATGGTTTTCTTCTTCGTGACCCTGGTACATCTTCCATAACTGAGAAAGTATCTATCTTTCTTATGTCTTTGAGATTGTTATAACACCAAAGTCTTCTTATTTTTTGCTCTTGAATGCAGATAATAAAGGATTCATATGCCAACACTGTGGGCTTCTTAGGAACAAGGAAGAAATAGAAAATATTGCTAGTGAAGTCAGATCAATGTCTGAGAAAGCATCAATGGCACTCTCATCTGGGAGCATCCTATAAACTTTTGGATTTACATAAAGTTTTAAACTGGAATATGATGGCTATGTGAAGCGAAACAGTATTATGTTGTAGGCTTCTTTAAAGACATTACTTTCTGTTCATGGAAAAGGTCAAATGTGTTTTTCTGGGGGGTGGGGGCAGGAGGTTTGGTCAAACGATGGGTGTGTAATCAAATGAATGGCTGAATCGCCCTCTGTGAAAAGACATGATGACCTTGACAAAACTCAGATAACACACAGGCAAGTTCTGCTTATAAGATGGTCGAGAAGCTCCAATTGGAGCTGTGCCATCCATATTCAATCAATTTGATGCGGACTAGAGAGACTCTTCTGAAGGTAGATGGTGAATTTCTAATTTGCCTCTTTTTCTCCTCCTGCATTTGCTCCTGAGAATTATTTAGCTGTACATAGCTGTCGAGTCTTCCGAATAATGTTGTAATGTGCTGCATGCTTTTCTCTCCAAATACTAAATATTTTTGTAGATAATTTGATTTTGAGTTTTGTGGAGCAAGATGGCTTGTTATTTCACTTCTTTTGTCTATTTTGGCTCATCAGCATTTTCAACCTTTTCCTTTTTCTGGCTTGGAAACTAGACAAATGATTAACACACACTTGGTTACTTTCTTAGTAGGGCATAATTACATTGCATTGTGCCATTCATATTAAGCTGAAAGCATCTGTATCTTGTTCTTGGCTTAATCGCTATGAGATGATCCTGTCTGTATTCTATATATGTATCTTGGAAAATAATAATGTTTCTTAATCACTATGAGATGATCCTGTATTCTATACATGTATCTTGGAAAATAATAATGTTTCCCACAATGCACAAGTCTCAGTGGAATTTTCCCTAGCTTTGCATACTCATATTATTGAATTAACTTCTTTTTGAAACTCTTATCACTTTAGATATTGATGGAGCTGCAGGATTGGAAGCAAGCACTTTTGTATTGCAGATTGACCATTCCAATTTATATAAGTACGTTCTTAAGCTTAAACTTGGAAGAAATTTATTGATGTCTATTACTATCTTATGCTATTGTTTATTAGGGGCATTTAGATTGCATATGGTTGTAGAAAGTAACACTATCCTGAGAATACACAAGATAAGCTTCCTGTTGTGAATTACTGAGTCAAGAGTGCACACTTTTTGTTGATACTATTCTTTTTTAATCTTAAAAGATTACACACTTTTTTTTTAATCAAAAAAAATTATATGCTTATTTATAGCTCTTTTTTAGAGAATCATAATAAACTTTTCATACATGTCTATACTATCCTAGAACTTCCAAGGAACTGGCAGTGACCTTGTGTTTTTCTAGTCCTTTTTTATCAGTAATTATTCTCGGTTTGTGTCTGGTGTACGGTCTGTTTGCCCTTCCCACTTAAAACCTGAGCATTTTCTCACACTTGGAACAGATTATTCCAGAAAAGATAGTGTTATGCACTAACATGCTCCCGTTATTTGCTTCTACATATGGATATTAGTTGGAAAATGGACAACTCAGGTGCTACTTCTTGTAATGTGGCTTAAAGAAATTTAGGACCATATGTCTAGGTGTAATCCATATTGTGCGGGTGCATATTAATTGTTTATAAAAAAAATATCAACCTCAAGAAATATCGTTTATTGTACTGCCAACTTGTTTCCGTTTTGGTATCTAACATATTCTCTTTCCTTCAGGAGCATATCCACCATTTCATCCTTTGGTCGGACTGCAATATTACACTTGCGGAAAACTTGAATGGTTAGATTTTACAGTGTTGCTCCCTCTTTCTTACAGACACATTTCAATTATTAGCTCTCTACATCATTCATCATTTACTGACTCTTTTCTGATAAATTGAGCACTGCAGGATTTTTATACTTGTATCTATCTTTCTAAACAAGGTTTAATTGCTAAACACGATTGGACAATACAATAAACAAGATTTATAATATCAATTTAAATCCCGATCCAATGAATCTATAATTGGGACCTAATGGCAGAGTTGATGTTTTCGACTTTATAGGTTGCTAGGAGAGACTGAAGAAGCCGTCAAGTCACTTACCAAGGCTTTGAATGTACTGAGAATCACTCATGGAACAAAGAACCCTTTCATAATGGAACTGTTGAGTAAGTTGGACGAAGCTCATGCTGAAGCTTCTTACAAGTGTTCGTCCCAGAACGAAGACTGAACTTTTTGTTGTCAAATATGCACTGCAATTTACTAGTTTTATCCTTGTATGGTCGTTAGACGATTTTTTGGAGAGCTAATCTTATAGCTAAAATGTTCACATTGGACAATTTTTAACTCATAATTGGTTTCAATGTACTTCAAATTTTTTGTTTAAACTTTGTTCCCTGTATTTCTTACAATGCATATTAATAATATTTCATTTAGGACACAGATTAAATGATTTTATCGTATAAAACGTTATTTCCATAATGACATGTTTAATCTGGAGTGAATGGATCGAACCATTTTTCTTGTTATACAAAATTCATTTTCTTTACAGAATTAATCAAAAGTATCTGATCTTTTAAAGGTTTTTCAATATATCAAGCCACCTCAACTCGACCGTATCGAGTAGCATGAGACAAATTGAGTTCCACTGTTGCATCAAATAAAATGACAAATTTAGAATGAGCAAAATGGTTGTAAATTAAAATCAAGAAAAAATAATCAATTCCAGTTCAGCCAAACAAAGAAACACTTGGAGCTTGTTTGGCCCTCTTTTTAATCCAATTAAAATTGAAAATATAACATTTATTAAGTCCCACTCATCTAATAAAAATTAACAATAACGACTAGTTTTTCAATTTTAATCTCTACCAAACACCCTCTTGCACAAGAAGTGGAAGTAGAATGATGCGACCATTTTGGGCTTGTTTTGTAATCAGTATTAAATACGATTCGACTGGACTTTCTTTAGTAATGTCTATTACTTTTCAATTCTTTCTTAGTAGACATGGCATTAATGCCTAGGTCTTCCCTTAAGCAACTATATAAATATAAAAAAAAAGGTTACAAATTGACTACTTAAAATGTAAATTCACTTGCAAGATCAGATATTTGCATCTCTTTCCACATTTGCTAATTGTTCTTGGAGCTGGAAGCAAAGGGTTGACATTTTATAAAGTAACTTGTGTTGCAAGTCTCGGGATATCGTTTCCTGTGATGAAACTAACGATCTCGGGCTTGCTAACATATTCTCAAGCTGAGTGCATAGCATCAAAACCTTCTCATCACCTACATTTGATTCAGCAACCAGTCGAAGCAATTTACAGCTTTCATTGGGAGGGGCATGTAATTGAGGTGGAACTGGAGGAACAAGAAATGGATGCTGGAGCAGTTGAGGGATTCTCCATCTTTCATTCCGGTCCCAAGCTAGACATTTCTTCATAAGATCCAGAAGCCATGGATTGGACATTGGTTCATAGGTAATTTCATGATTTGGATCAGTTATGACTTTGAATTTCGCCCAAAACGTCTTGTATTCCGAGAAAGGCGTTCTTCCATAAACCATTTGGTGAAGGATGCAACCAAGTGACCAGATATCAGATGAACGACCGCATTTTATCGTATTTCCATTTGCATCTGTCTCGTTACACATAAATGCTTCAGGAGACATGTAACTTAGTGTGCCAACCTGCAGCAGCAAGACATTCTTAGCACGAGAAAAATACAGCCTACATATATATACAGACAAGTGTAGATATGGAACAACCTGTGAATCCCGTTGAATGTTGGTTGTGTCACTCATTATGGCCTTGGCAATACCAAAATCAATTAGCTTGAGTGAACCTCTCACTAAAAGAAAATTGGCTGGCTTTAAGTCTGAATGCACGATACGTTCCTCATGTATGGTGTTTACAGCTAGAAGTATTTGCTGCAATATTTTTAAAGAGGTGGATATCAGATAAGCTAAATAAACACAAAACTAGATTTATTTGTCCTCATTTTAGAAGTTCAGAGATTAGATGACATATGAAGGCTGAAAAGTTTTGCTTCTTAACAGTTGTCTTTGAATAACTTTGCAAACAAATATCAAATGCTTCCGTATAACAAACTAGGAAAAAGAAGGCATTAGCCACCAAGAAAAAGATGCGAAGGCATTCTACAAACAAAAAGAGTTTGGGGACTCTCTTCAAGTAAAGAACAAAAACCTGATTTTGGCAAGGTTCGTCAGTAATTTTATAAAGCTATAGTAGTAAAAATGTACTTGCTAAAATGAGTAGTGAAGAACCTGCCAGTAAAATCGGAGCCAATTCTCATCTATCATTGAATTATAGCTATCCAGTTCCTTCCATTTTTGGGATAGCATGTGAGCCAAATCAATTTCACCATATTCAAGGACCATGTATATATATTCATCATCCTTGACCCTGCCATCCTTGTTACTCATGGAACCATTCATGACTTCCTGAAGCAAAGTCTTATCTGTCACCTAAGAAGAATATGTTCTATTAGCATCTAAATATATGTTTGATTAGATTGATCAAAAGCTTAAATATCTCACAAAAAAATCTTTTATGGTGCAAACTGTAAAGTCACAGGTGGAAGATCTTATGCTATTGTGCTCATTTTGAAAAAAACATTCCTCTCAGAAAATGCTTCCTTCTTACTCACATTAGCAGAATCCAGCTTGATAATCTTTTTCATGTTCTACAACAATCATCTTGACTCTCACTTCGTCCTCGCAATCTCACTTTCAATTCTTGTTATTGAAATGATTCCAATAAATTTTTCAACAATTGGTAGGTTTTCATGCACTCCTTTGAATTGATGCAAATCTCATATATAACAAGAAAGATTAATATATAATATAGGTAACAACTACTCTTATTAGGCTTAAGCATGATAGCAATTTAAGCACTTCTAAAAGCATATACCTCATAATCAATGAGCTGAATAATGTTGTTCGTCCCCTTCAGCCGGTTCAGATATTCAATTTCTTGACAAAAGCCATGTGCTGTGGCATAATCACGGCCTTTAAGTTTGATTTTCTTCAAGGCATAAATTGTACAATCTGAGGAAATTACTTTGTGAACTTCACTACTTCCTCCACTACCTATCTTTCCAAGCCTTTGATAGAGCTTTTCATTGACTTTGAAGAACAAGTCAGGATCATAACCTTTTTTACGAGATGTTGATGTTGATTTGCCACTTACACCTCTTTCTTGTTTATCTGACTTAGATTTTTCCAATTTCGAATCCATAGGTTGTACTTTTGATGATGGAGGCTGAGATTTTATATCAGTATCATTCTCTTTGGCTGAGTTGTTATCTTCATGTGGGGAAGAACCTGTAGAATTATTACATTCCTTGGGAAAATTGCTGGGCTGCTTCTTAGACAGGGCGAAAGATTTACCAATTTCCACTGACACTTCAGCAATGGAGCTGACAGCTGGTACAGTGCTGGATGACGGATGAGTTGGCAGTCTACTTGCATAGTTGGATGAAGGATATGATGGCTGCACCATATCTCGCATAACTTCAGCTTCTCCTGAAGGATCCATGTGCAAACTAGAAGTGATCATTTGATGAGGTCCAGAACAATAGGTTGTTGAACTCATCATAGGAGCCGAAGTTGAGTTTATTAATGTTGACGTAAGGCAAGTCGACCCAACAACAGAGGACTGAGTCATAGCATGACCCAAGTCATTTTGCAAAAAGTTTGTGAATTGGTGGTTTAACCGATCCTGACTAGTCATAGTTCCACTACTCATTAAAGAAATCACACCCTCAGGCCTCAAACTATTTTCCATTTCCGTACTCTGAAAATTATGATGCTGCAAATCCTGATTGACAGCAGCCAAAGGATCTTCTTGTTTGCTCGCATCCCAGTTCGTTTCTGTCAATGCAAGCGAATCCATATAAGATAATAAATCGTCCATTCCAGTGGCCTTTCTTTCATCGGCCCCTGCATAAACATTTTGCAATATGTGCCATAAATTGCAACTATTACTAACCCTAGTTTGAATCACGTGTAGCAATGTGTATCTAAGTGTATAGCGGCCTTTCTTGCCGAACCTTAAACATGCAACTCCTTGTTGATGCATCCCATTTATAATAAATATTAGATTGATAGATTACCTTGAGCAACAGCATAGCTTTCTGAGGCAAAATGGACCTTCTTTTGTACTTCAGACAACGGAACATGCTCAGATTCGATAACCAATGAAGCAACTGTATTGTTGCTTCTTAATCCAGTAAAGGGTTGGGTTTGATCTCCATGAACATTGCATGGCTTAAAGTTCCCTTCGAGCATATTTATGGTGGATCCCCATTCAGAACGTGGGGAAATTTCCGCGTCCTCTTGAGCACCTACAGCAACAGAGACCACTTTCTTGGACTGCGACGTGCTGCCCATCAATCCGTGACTTAGTAATATCTCTTCGTTGCTTTTCTTGGTATCAAATGTTGGATGAGGGTTTAAATCTGATTCCTTTGATGTACCTCGTTGAGGAGCCGCTAATCTCCTTGGCCTTATACTGTTTGACTGCAACATACCTAAATGCCCGTCAGAAATAAAGAGCAAAAAGGGTTAAGCCATACAACTTTAAGAAATCAAATTGATAATTATGAAGCTTCGGTTACCTAGAATGCTAGAATTTTATGTCATACAGAAGATATAAACATAAACCCAACCATAAACATTTAAGCAAATCAGAGTAGACTTCCCAACCACAAACTTCACAAAGATCATAGACCAAGCACTGATAAACTAAAGTAAATCAAATTAGCAAAGTAAAATTAGATACTGGAAAGTTCTAAACAGGACTCGAATTTATTGGAAATAGTATGTAATTCGTTGCTGTTGTACTAGTAAATTCTTAACAATTATGCAATGCTTTCAGCACTGAACCACAAGATAATACCATTCGAACAAAAATAAAAATTTTACTGCCCAAAACAAAGACCTTCATTTTTTCGATTACAACTTCACTTAAAGCCACAAACGTACAGCTAACCTGAAATCCCTAACTAGAAATTTATAATTAACCAAAACTCACAGTGCACAGAGAATCGAAGTTTTAATTCAAACTTCAGATCCCAGAGCAGGGTACTAGACCAAATGCACAAGGTCCAACCTATTTGAAATTTGAAATGAACAACAACTTAGTAATTAATATACCGAGGGGGCGGTGGCGTTTGAAGGCGGCTTGAACATGCCGGACCAAGTCCGGAGGTGAGGAAGACGAAGATGAATTCGTTGAGGTGCAGGTGGAGGTGGCGTTGAACGTTCGGCTGAGATTGATGATGGAATCCGGGTTGATGTTGATCGGATGGCTCGGATTCAAACTGGTAAATTTTGCTGCCGCTGGCGGGGCTGGAAGGTCAGGCTCCCCTTCCATCGATTAATCTCTCCGGCATCTCGGTTTGATATTTCCCAAATTCTATTGAAATTGAAATTTTTCCATTGAAGTGTCTGTTTGTGTGGGGAAGAGAGAGAGATTTGAAATGACTGTTTGGCGCTCTTTGATTTGTTTACGATGATAAATATTATATTGGGCTTGGTCCAGTAATAGTCAGGGCCTGCTTGGGAGTTTTGGGCTACCAATTATAAGCGTTTTTTAAAGAGGAAATTACATCTAGTTCTATGTTTTAAGATCCACTTTCAAAAATCAGATCCAAAGTTTGTTTATTCAAAAATTAGATTATAATTTAAAAAATTAATATTAATAATTATATGACAAAATCAAATTAATCATTTACCTATTTTTAACATAACCTTAATTTTATATTCTCCCATATTTTCTCTCTCTTCCCCGCACGCCCCTCTCTCTCTACTGCATTAATTTTGTGTTTTTTTGCGGTGGTTTGTGGTTTTACTTTGTGTTTCTTGGTGGTTTTGTGGTGGTCTTTATATTTTCACCGGAAGAACGCCACTGTGTGCAGCGATATGTTAGCCGCCATTGCAGTAGTTTTGTGTTTTTTTAGGTGGTTTGGGGTGATTTGCAATGGTGTGTCGATGTTTCGTTGTGGTCTTATGGTGGTGTTGAAGGTGTTTGGTGGTAGTCTTTCTATCTTCATTGGAATGGTTCCTCTATGAGTGTCGGTGGTGTCGTTGCTCCAACAATAGCAGAGCTATGTCTCTCCATCTTTTTTTTCTTCATTGGAATGCCACCTCAGTGAGGTCGGAGCAGCTGTGATCTGATAGTTGTTGTGAGGTCGGAGCAGCGTTGATTTGTGGTGGTGGTGGTGATGTTGTGGAGTGGTGGGCTGATTGTGGTGATGGTGCCCTGTTCGATGATTGGGTGTGGTTGGGGTGCTATGTGCGGTGGTGGTTGCACAGTGGTTGTTGGGAAGTGGTGGTGATGGTAGTGTTGGTGTTGGCGTTGGCGGCGACGGTGCATTTCTATGATGCTGGTGTTGGCGACGATGGTGCGTTTCTATGGTGTTGGTGTTGGCCACAGAAACGACGGTGGTGTTGTGTTGGTGATGGTTACAAATGATTTGTTGATTGTGACCAATAAATTGATGGTGTGTACCAATAAATAATAAATTGTGATCAATAAATACTGTGTGACTTACAAATTTATTAATTTTTGACCAATAAAAGTAATCTGTGATCTATAATTTGATGATTTGTGATCATAAAATAAGTTGTGTGACTTATGAATTTCATGAATTGTGACCGATGAACAAATTGTGACTTTAAAATTTTTAATTTGTGACCGATTAATGAATTGTGACATCTAAGACTTTTGAATTGTGACCTTAAAATTTTTGAATTGTGGCTAAATTGCATAGATCTGTGACCTTTATATATTTATTAATAAAATAATTAATTCATAAATAAATTTTAATAAAAACCTAGAGGTGTCAATCCGGGTGGTCCGGACCGGGTGGCCCGCCAACATATGAGCCCTGTAACCGCCCGCATGAAAAAAAAACCCGTCCGCTACGGGTTCCGGGTCGGCCCCCAATTTTGGACTACAATCCAAGCCTACTCGCTGACCTATCCAAGTCGAGCACATGAGGGTCACGGGTCGCGATTTGTTCCGATTTGACCCCGTATGATTGTATAATTTATAGTTTAAGTACATCCCAACTAGGTTGTCACCTACTTAATTATAATATTTTTTTTCACGGGCCGCGGTTAACCACGGCCCGTGAAGGTGCAACCCGCGAAGTCCGCGGGTCACACCTCATGACCCGTGAACCGCCTGCTCGGGTCACGGGTTGGCCCACGGTCACAGGTCGATCCGGGTCCATTTTCACGGGTTGGCCGGCCGTTCGTCTTGACATCTTCGAATTTTGAAATTTGAAACATCTAACCTTAATTTTGACATGGTGATACTTAAAAACTTGATTTATGTATTGTTCCCTTTTTAAAAGTATTGATTTTAAACGTTTGCGAAATAATTGATTTTGAATGATTTTAGTAGTGATTTTAAAAATTGTCCAACCTATGCATGAGAATTTATATCCATCGGATCGAAAAAGAATTTTTAAAAATAAAATTACATACATGTCTCTTAGTAAAAAATTTAGTTTATTATCTCTTATATGAAATGTTTTCTCATAAGTGACATTTTACTTATATGTGCTTTAACATATAAGTTAATATTTAATTAAAAAATTAAATAAAGTTAAATATTTACTTAAAATTCTAAGTTAATGTTTTTTACTTATAAGTCAATTTTATACTTTTTATGTTATTAGTAGTATTTTTATTTTGTAAATAATTTTTTTACATAAAAGTTATTTTTTACTATAAGTAACTTTTTAATTATTGTGTACTTTTTCTTATCTTATAAGTAATATTTTAATTATAATGTAATTTCTTGCTTACAAATAATTTTTAGTTACTATATTTTTATTTACAAATTAGTTTTGAAGAAAATAGATTGACTGAAAATAATTATTTTATAAATAGTAAATTTATGAGAGAATATGAAAAATGGTTAAAATAGTCGATTTGATGGGTCGAAAGAACTTGTCAAAACTATACCACATCGATTTTGGATGGTTAATCGGTGCCCCCAAAAAATTAGCAGGCACCGATTTTTTTAACCTCATGTATGGCGCCACCCGAAATCAATCAAAATCGATGAAAAACAAAAAAGAAACATAGAGATCAGGCCCTTAAAGAGCCTTGAAAGCCCATATTTATTTTATTTGGTGATGCCAAGTTAAGGTTGAGCCCCACACAACCATTATTTCAATGGGTATCCTTTACTAAGATTTTGATAAATTTCAGAAAATTATAAATTTTAATGCGTTTCGTTGATTTGAGCAGGTTTCACAAATTTCATAAGAATCTTATCAAATGTGGTAAAATCTCAAAATATTTGGTTATATGTATTTTCAAGTTTGAAATCCATCCAAATTTTTTAAAATCATTCTATCAATGAAATCTTTATAAATCCACTAGTTATTGAGGATATCTAAATTTTGATAAATTAAAATTCCTTAAAGTTTCAATTGAAGACATCTAAATTTAAAAGGATTCTTAAAAGGGAGCAACTATTTCCATCCACGATTTATATATATATTCATCCGTTTTTTTTTTAAAAATAATTATATTACATTTTTAACCTCAAGGAAATTTACTTAAATAGACAAAAATAAAATAAAATAAATCCTTCTAAATCTATCCATTTCACGGTAGGACGACAATCACTTTATATATTTATACATCCACACCAACACTCAAGGTTATGATATGCAGAGAAAAGTTTCTTTTAACAGTGATGTCGTCTCATGTCCACCAAAGCCACTACTGCCCTTGACTCTTCGAATTCCAATGCAAGGATCCTATTTTGTGCAATGAAGGAAATTGTTCACATAAGAGAAAATTTTGAGGACGGAAACTCTCTCATCATATCATCAACATATATCCATGTTACCGTTGTTATCATAAGTCTCAATTGCATACCAAAATCTTTAGATAAAGAATAATTAATTTAATCATTCCATTGCTTTTTCAATTTTTTTTTTTTTTTTTTTTTTTTTTTTTTTTCTGCCG
>CAIGRO010033528.1:0-17269 GCA_903798355.1 Fraxinus baroniana | reverse complement strand
GATCCCCTATCTCTGTCTCTGGTTGTGAGTGCTTAATTCTGTAGTCCAACAGACTATTCCCCTCTCTGATAGCCATTATAGTGTAACAATGATATTTTGAATAGCGATCTTTCTAAAATGTGTAGTTTAGAAATAAGAAAAAAATTTGAATTTACACACAAAATATTTTATTATATGAATGTATATTTAAAAATGAACATGAGAAATAAATTATTTTGTTTGGAAGGAGTCAAGCAAGGCAATATAATTATATAGATGACAATGAAATAACAAGACCGATAATAAAACAATAGGAAATATCTTGTCTAAGATGAGGTGGCAAGACCACCTCACCTATGGGGTCACCAATATTTTAGATCACGGTGCTGCCCACATCACCGATGGACGAGATCAATTATGATGACACTAAGACTCTATTTGGACTCTATTTTTTCAACTCATTTTCAATTATATATGTTCTCTTATAAATGAGATTACTCGTAAATTCAATTTATTTAAATTCTTTAAAAATTATTATTCTAAAATACATTTTCTCGCAAAATTTCATTTTAATGAAACCCAAGAGAGGCTAAGTAATTTATATTCTGCTTTTCGGTAAAAATGAATTATTTTTAAATATTTTTTTCTAGAGCTTATGTCTAATGTCTTATTTATATAGATGGACTTCTTTCTGTATTTTTTCTTTAATGAGAATATTTTATTTTGTTCATTTACTAATATATCCTTATTTAATTTGTCTAGTTATAATTTACTATCACTAGTTGTTGATAATTAAGCCTATGTTTGAGCCACATTATTTTCGCAAAAATGCATTTTTTTATTTGATGTGATGGAGAATATGTGGTTGAAAAAAAAATTATTGATATGATGGAAAATATTATTTTTTTGAAAAATGTGTTGTTGAAAATGAGTAGAAAAATGAGAATGAAAAAATATTGTAACTCAAACAGGGGCTAAATAAGGGTAAATTATGAAAGTTTTTGACAAAAAATATTTTTGGAATAACTTAAATAAGATTTTTTAATAGTGTGGAAAACAAAACCGACCTATATAAATGGAATAGATGGAGTAAAAATTCAAAACACGACGGGTGATTTATCAAAAACATATCCTAGAGTATTAGTGTTGATAACTAACATGATTTATATCGAACAAGAACATACCATTCTAGAAAGAGGCTCCATGCTTCTGTACCTTCTCATGTTGGTACGAAATCATTAATTGCAATATATTGTCATAGCGTTCCCTTTCTGTGAAACCGAGATTAAAGGTATGAGCATATATTCTCCTCTCTGAATTTGGCTTCACTTTGGAAGAATATTTTTTTTTTTTTACAGCCTTTTTATTGTCAGTCAAAGCCACGGCTATAAGTAAGCACTCTACTATTTGAAAATAGCATTATTTCAAACAATATGTTTCCTTCATGCGGATTGGATTGAATTGGATTGAACCGAGGATAATAAAAAAAAATATCTTACATATCAACGGTTGTTTATTCAATCTTGAATAGTCTTGACTGATTTAATATCTGAAATTGACGTATCATATTAGCAGTTTAAATCTTCATTATATTTTTCACCAAACTTATTCAGATACCTTAATGCACAAATAATTGCAGAGAAATCCCTGTTTCCCTAAGAAGTTGTACTATCAACTTGTCACACGGACCACTTGATTATTCTTTTCAAGTTTTTGGGTCAAATTTTATTATACCACGTGCATGCCCCAGTTGATTTTTTTCCCCTTTGAAAATAGTGGTAGTTTTTGCATACATAATTTCTTGTGAAAGTTGTACAATTGTCCTATATTTTTATCGTGCTTAACGTTATTTGGTTATTATCATTGAGTTTGAAACTATAAATAAATTGTACATAGTCGGAAGAAAGTGATGATGATGTCGAGTTATCATCTATCAGCAGCAAGCTGAGAAAAGAATTTCAATCTCGTAAACTAACCTCAAAAACCTATTTTTAATTCGACTTATAGGTTACTTGCATAATGTTTAGTTTCCCACTCTGGAAATATATAAGCTTGTTTTGGGTAGAGAAAATACAATACAAGGTAACTTCCAACTAATTCCTATAATTTGTAGACAACTATCCACCAACACAAAGAATGTTCCTATAATTACATGAGAAATGCTAGATGTACACCCCTGGTGTACATCATAGGCGACAGCCCTCTCACAAGAGAGTGAAACTCGCAATTTTAAAAATCATGGGCCCTACCCCTTTACGAGAGGACCGTCAAATTGAGTGTACTCCAAAATTTACACTAGCATTATTCTAACTAGTAACTACATTGATCCTTTCAAACTAAATTAATACATAAAATATAATATTACAATTAAAAACTGCTAAAATTAACTTTCTTGAAAAAGGAGATTTCGTATAGCATATATAAACCGTGTTTCACTAGACAATGTTAAAATATAAAAAATAATTTAATTTTTGTGCGTTATATTTGTTTAGTCTTAGCCATTGTTTGAGCTTCATTTTTCTTGAAAAATAGATTTTGTAACTGCGACTTTTTGGAGGAGTGCGATTAAAAAAATAGGGAAGAATTTTGAATTTACGTGTAAATTATTTTTATTGATAGAATGTATGATTAAAAATAAATTTGAAAAGAAATAAGTTTTTGAATAACGGGCTCAAACAAGAATATATCAAACTGGTAATAGTATGCAGACTTCATATTCAAGTATTCAGGACAGTGTCTTGTCTGGTTAAGACTGAAACTGTTTAGCAACCCCCAAAGGTCATGGCATTACTGGTACTCGAGATAATAATACTTAGATAGATAGACCCCATAAACCTTATCTTCTTCTTGGCCCAAAGCACCCCACCTACCCACCCACCCCTACCCTACACCACTGAAAATCTTGATATTTTTATTCAGAATTATTCTTAATTCTGATTATTATTCCCTTCTGACTGATGCGTTACTATGAAGGAGCATATCATATAATAGTGTCTCGTGTGTCCTTATTCGTGTTTCAAATTCACTATTTTTCCCTCTTTTCTGAATGCATGCAAATTCAAATGATAAAATGTTTCAAGTTCTCTCCCGACTTAGTGAACGTAACAATGAACCAAATTTAATGTTTTTGATTCAACCCTTGAAGAGTGGGATTTATGCTTTTGAGAAACCATTCTAAAGTGAACGAGACTACATAGTTTTGTGCAAATTCCATCGTTTTAGGAATTGTTATGATAAATTACTAAAGAGTTAGGGTTATATTTTTTTTTCCCGAAATAGTACCTCTAGTTAATTTCTCATAACAATTTTTTTTCTTTCAAGAATTAGATGATTAGTGTTGCACTATTCGATTTTGAACCCTTTAAATAGGGTCATCGTACCAATAATTAAAAGATCCTTCCCTCAAGTAGTGGAGATGCTCTAAGCATCAAGCTTTCTATTAATTAAGAGTCTGTTTGATTCTCATTAATTGGGAGAAAATGAGTTTTGAACAATATTTTTAGGTTGATGTATGATTAAGAAGTAGGGAAATTTTTTTGGTATACGTATAGAATGTTTTAGCCTGTGAATATACGATATGAAATAAATTAATGAGTGTAAAACCATAAAATAAATTAATGGGTGTAGAACATGCACTAAGTATCAACTCACTACGGTTGGCCAAAATAACATACTATGGTCGTCACTTAACTTTTGAAACGTGTCACTCTAGTCTCCAAACATATTTTTGCATAGATTGTCACCAAGCTTACAGAATTGTTTCAGTTAAGTTATATTTACCTATATATATGTTTACAAATTTAACAATTTTGTTGAGGTGTCTAATGATGTTGCTCACATGGATAAGAACCATGCCGTAAATAAACTAAAACAAGACAATTTGACAAGCAATTTTGTTTCTCTAGTATTCATTTGAACGCTATAAAAAGTTTTATCCCTTCCATTTATTCACTAAACGTGTAGATTGAATTGATTTATGACGTAGTTTCCTTGATTTTGGTCCTATTGTCATTTCGTTTGCCACATAAACATCATTATATAATATCACTATTTTTCTTATCACAATAATTTTGCCTCTCATTCGAGTTAAGAAAAAATCTTTATTTAAATAAATATGTCCTCTGCAGTCCTAAATATGAAAGAGAAAAGTGAAGGAAAAACATAAAGATGTCAAGTGGTCTAAAGCTTCCATCTTTTCCAGGCTCACATTTTCATAAACTATGAATCATATCCTTATAATTGTTCATTATGCAAAATACCCTTTTAAAAATGAGTATGGTTGTTTAGTACTACTGATATTTAACATCAATCTAGGTGACAGTACTAATGTCATTAAATGACTTACATAATTTCACATTTAATTGAACATATCATATAATGTTATATAGATTTGTGTTTTAACACCACTGGTACTAGATAATATTATTCTTTAAAAATACACAACAACTATTGTTAATTCAAAAAATAGAGAGAGGTGTACATTAATTAATTTTATAAGTTCATGTTTGGCAAAGCTTTTTTTAAGCTAGTAATACATTTTATCCATATATTTCATATAATCTTATTACTAGAGCATGTTTGGAGGTAGCTTATGGAAGTTCTTTAAGTCCACTAAGTGAGGGACCCACACAACATAAAACCCAAAGTTTCATTAATCGCCAAATATATGTCACATATGACGATTACAATAGTGAATGACTGCAACTAGCGTTAATCTTAAAGAAAATTAAGCTTTTCCAATCACGCACACATAGCTGAGTCTCAATTGAAAGGTCAAATGAGCCACTGTTGATTATAACAATTAGAACTGAAGTTACATTTCGAATTCACAAGTTAGAAGAGGAGCTCATAACTCTTGTCATGAAATTTTCAATATTTCAAAATTCAATTTCAGCATTAATTCCAAAATTAGTAAATGTTCAAAGGTTAAAGGTTTGAAATGACTATTTTTCAAGTAAATCGAATGGTTATACTAACCCATCAATTTTCAAATCATTTTAACGAGATTCAAAACTTCAATCCATTTGCATATAATCCTAAGAGATTTTGGACCGATTCTTGAATTTTTCAATCGATCTTATCCAATTCTTTTAACATAAGAAGTTTTGATTCAAAATTGTATTATGTAAGAGACAAAGTTTTAATTTCACAATTATCCATTTATAAAAATTAGGCACACTCACTTTACAATTTGAATTGAAGATGTAACCTGCATTGATAGGTTCATCTCTCTCTAATAATTTAAACATTTTAAACAAAATTGTTTTTCCCACGTCAATCAACATCATCACATAAAATAGCATATAAATTTGGAAAAATGGAAAGGTGAATGAAAAGATTACTCATTTTGCTGAGTCAAAAATGTAATAACAAAAAGTTTGATTTCTCTTTTTCCCCACGTGTACCCCTCTAATTGCACTTCATTTTGTCTTTATTCAAATCTGAGCCCTACACGTGGGTCCCAAATCCAACAAATACATCTCATCACATGATAGACCCATGTGACATCTGTCAGAACATGTTCTTACATGTTACGGACCGCGTCGTACCGAACAACACCGTTACAGTTTCATGCACTAAGGAATCCAGAATCCTACGATCAATATCTGATACTACAGTATCACCTTCTTCTTCTTCATAGAATCCATTTGATGATGACGACTTGCACAAATCTGTATCTATCAATGCATCAATGTCTTCAAGAACTTGGCAATTTGCTGAGGGAAAATTCTGTATTTTCTCGGCTAATCTGTCAATCAAATTCGATCCAGAAAGTCTGCAACTCCGTTTAGTACGAGGTTTGAGAATTTCCACCAATAGTTCATTTACTAGTTGGAAAATGAGCTTTCTGTTACATCTTTGGTTTAAGAATTCGGATTGTTTGGGAGTGAAAATGGTGGCGGCGGCGGTGGCGGTAGGGTGGAGGAGCTCGAGGTGGTGGAAAATTGATGGATCAAGAGGGTGTGAAGGGGAGTACCATTTGGCCAACGACACTGGGGCACCATTGTCTATAATCCCAGTACGTTTAAGGATTTTTTGTATGTACTGAATGTAATCTCGATCACCGAGGCTAGGAGCACCGTTACGTTTGTCCTGTTTGATGTTTTCTGGGTTGAATGTTTCTTGATAGTACGATGGGCTCGAACAACTAGATA
Organism: Fraxinus baroniana; assembly: GCA_903798355.1. Lineage (NCBI taxonomy): Eukaryota > Viridiplantae > Streptophyta > Magnoliopsida > Lamiales > Oleaceae > Fraxinus > Fraxinus baroniana. The sequence goes on along the minus strand of CAIGRO010033528.1, from coordinate 11,135 downwards.
ACCGTGTGCTCTTTTTTGATGAAAGATCATCTGATACCTGCGACTGGATTTTCATTTAAAAATTATAAGATAAACAAATTACAAATTGTAGGACCCAAAAATAGAACAAACTTATATCAGTACCGTAAAATTGCAGCTTCTATCTTCAGATTTTGCCAGTTTTACATTTTGGGGGCTTGGAGTTGGACGTGAAGGGTCTTTCTTGATATTGAGAAATTCATTTGATAAAGGAGTATTTTTCTTGTTCTTCTTGTCTGAAAGATTCGATTTTGCTGAACGAATGAATGGTTCCTCTTTCTTGTTCCTTATAGCAAAAGAAGCTTGTGGAGGTTTCTTGGCAGACGAATCGAATTTGTCACTTGTAACTTTCTTGCATTTTTGGACCGAGTTTTCGACGGGTTTGTTCTTAGACTCCAAGAACCGAAGCCCTGATGAAAAAGATGGTTTTGGTTGTTTTCTGGGCCTGGATTCATTGTCGAATTCTGTTAAAATCTTCAATGGATTTGGTTGTTTTCCACGAGTGGATTCACCTGTTAAAATCCTGGATGGATTTGAACCTTTCCCAGGCCTGGATTCGTCGTCAAGTCCTGTTAAAATCCTGGATGAATTTCTGGGCTTCAGTAGAACAAGATGTTCATCCCTTCTTATCTCACTGTTTCTGATTGCGTTAGTAATATCAATACCAACTTTTCTGCTGATATTTTCTTTAATTTGCTTCACTATCTGCTTCGCATATTGGCCTTGATTTTTATTTTCATCCTCTTTCTTGAATTCTCTCCTTGTACCCATTTTCTTGAATTCAATTTCTTCGGAGAAATTCTCTTTGTCAATTTGAAGGGACAGCCTGTGCTCAACATCTGACCTTCTGGCTGATGAAATTCTTGGCGTCTCCGGTAAGGAACGAACACCGGAATTTAAATGTCCTCGAGGATGAAACTGGGATTTTTTTACAGTTCTGGAATTTGATGATAATGAAGGAGAGGTGGATTCAGGAAGGAGATCAAGGCCCATAAGTCTTGCCACTAAATTTGGAGTTTTTGTCCCTGGAGAAACACTGCATTCTGAAGAAATATAATCCGAAGTAGACACTCCAGGTGATTTATTTTCACGGCCTGTTTTGATTCGAATTCCCATCTGGAATGTTATCGAAATCCCAAATCAAAATAAAAATAAAGAACTAATCATTAATTATTATCATTATTTCTCACTTAATTCGAACGTACATTGGAAAAAGAAAACTATACTTACTGGGATGTTCGAATTTTCATCTTCTTTCATGGCTAATGAGAGTGAAGCTGCAGCATCCATTGGACACTCCTCTAACTCCAAGCTGTTCCTTGGCGCTTCCACTCCTGCATTAAACCAAATTTTGAACCCAAAATCTACAAAAATACAGACAGAAAATTAAACATTCCTTGTGTGAAAAATGAGACCTTTGAGTACAGTAGTGTGTTCTTCTTGAAGTAAAGAATGGGTGTGGAAATGAGAGGAATGATGGTGGTGCAAAGGAAACTGAAAGTGATGTAAATCAAAGATTTGAAAAACAGCACACATGCAACCAGATGGTGATGCTTCTTTTACATCTGATATTCTTCCTCTCTTGGTAGATCTACCCCCACCCCCCCAATGCAGCCACTCTTTGCCCATAATTTGCTAACCAGAAGTACCTTTCTTCTTATACACTTCCTCACTATGGAGCCAAGAAAAGAGAGTTCAAAAAGCTTCCACCAAGAAAAATATATCTGGATGAAAATGACACTACTTATTGGTTCTACACAAACTGAAACCTAATACCATGGCTCCCATGTAGACTTGTGAGAAGAGAATTCAATTTCAAGAGTCTGTGAGTATTGTGTGTACATTCTTAATATTTCTCTCTCTTTCTTCACTCACTCCCAAGCATTATCAGACCATAACCAGAGAATCAACTCTCTCTCTCTCTCTATGTATGTATACAATTCTCTGCCTCTGTATCTCTCTTCTTCTCTCGGGAATATAAAGATGATGATGATAAGAGCAGGCTCCTTTTTTATATGCATTTGTTTACCATACCATACCAGTCCATCTCCATTTCCCCCCCTGGGATTCAAATACGATAATTTTTTTATATATTTGGGATCTGCAATTCTAAATTTGTAATTGGCCCCCTCACATAGACGGTTCGAGATTTTTTATTGGGTGTGGGCCTCCCCTATTTGTGAGGGGACTACAAATAGCAAAATCCTTTATAATATAACCTACTTTAATTTGTCGTTTTGAATTCATGGTCAATATATATATCCACCAAAAGCCAGCTCTAGGTTGTTTACCAAAGTGGTGTGTTACAGTTTTTGAGTTAACTTTGAACATCGATCAATCAAAAACTAGCAGAATAGTGAGATCAATCAACCTAGTTGACATGAAGTAGGACCACCTTTATATTTACAGAAAATGATTAAATGACTTGATACTTGACATATGTTCATTGTTAGAAATTTTGAACATATTTGTTTGCTCGAAATATTGAAAAAAGTCTTATAACAATTGTCGATTGGTGGTACTGTATTTTTTTGGTCATATTAAAACACTAGGTTTTGCTTCTCTTTTATCTTTTTGGTTAACTAAATTGTGAATTTGTTGACCATTGATATCACTGCTTGTTTGTTATGTACATATGTCGTGATATTTGTATTACCAAATCAATGCTTCAATGTAATGCATAATGCATTAGATCTATAGCAAGTTGAATCGACAATTCAAGTTGGCATTAATTTTGGCCGAGTATGTCACATGTTTACCTCGATCAAATTGTAGGTGTGGATTTGATTTATTTGTCAAATGTCAATTTTGTTTGCCACTACCATTTGTTGGTCAAGTGCTAGAAAAGAAAAAAAAAATCTCTCAAAAAGAGAATAATGAATTTAGCTAATAGATATTACAATCTAATTATTATATTAACCACTATCTTTTACTTTTACTTCTACTTTTTTTGTGGAAATCCACTATCTTTTACCGACATTTGACTTATTATTTCTACACTTTACCTTAAAAAACCTACTTATAAGTAAATTTATTTTTAGAAAAAGTAACTTACTTTTGAGTATGCATGTAATTACTTATTAATTACTTATTGTAATGGTACATTAAGGAAAAAATTATATTCATAAGTAGCCAAATTATATTCATAAGTAGCCAAACATTTCTAAGAATACTCAAATATAGCAAGTTAAAGTCTCGTCCCTATTCGTCACGTTCGAGTCTCGTCTCTATTCGTCTACAATAATAGTGTTTGTACGTGTCAGAGTATTAATAAAGAAAATAAATTCAAGGCGGATGCAACCAAAGACATGCATCATGGGCCATGACATGCACCATTGGCATGGCCATGAGTGCATCAAAATCTCAGTTGAACGCTCTCTCTAGTCCTTTTTTCTGCGGGGTATGGGGGCGTTTGTCCTAATGCATCTTAGCTACAATTCCAAAGGGACCACCTTAACATTTTGAAATACTATATTCATTTTAGAATTTTTATATTTATTCTTTTTAAATACTTATATGGTTGCAGTGTGTTCTTTGGCAGGTGGCCTATGATTTTTTATTTTTTTTAACACGTCCTTTGATTTGGAGATTATATAAAGAGGTATAACATGAAAGAATAATATTCAGGAAATAAATTAATTTCATTTCCAAAACAAAATAGAAACTTCATGCTGTCTATTACAATCATGCACACACTTCAGTAATTTATGCTCAAGAAAAAAATTTGAGCTCAAATCTACTGTTCCCTCCGTCATTATACAAACTGAGTTTCCTTTTTCTCTTGTTTCAAATATATAGATCGATTTCTTAATGTAGAATATTTTATTGTGTTCCTTTACCAATATGCCATGTTGAATGCAAGATTTTTTATTGTTCAAGATCTATTTTATAAATATTAAAAGATATATTACAAGAACAGAGTGGACCAATGGCCTATGAATATGATATGATGAACGCCAGGAATTTTTTTTTTACAAATGAGAAGATCCAAATTTCACGGAGCTCTATGCTAGTCCTATTTCAATAGAGTGGGGTGCATTATAATTACCGTGAGACCGGGACGTTTCATCAAATTGGATGAATTTTTCAATTTTCTTATCAAGACTATTTTTCGTTTTAGTTGTGGCTAGGGGTGGGGTAGGGTTAGTGGGGGGTCTAGATTCATGAATAGCAAAAGAAAATAAAAGAACATGTTAGATTCCCTCCTATCTATTTATGTTTGTATGTTTGAAATTTGATGGTCAATTTGAATTTTGAAGCTCTCTTGTAAACATTATAGTTGTTTTATATTTGATCATTCGATTTCAATTTGTCTCAAATCAATAATTCAAAAGTTGTTAAAATAAGATTTTTAATAAATTTTGATAAAAGTTGATAAAATGTGTGATTGAAAGATTGTGAAATCCATAAAATATGTTGTTAAAATTAATGATTGACTTTGACTTAAAATAAAATTTAGAATTCAATCGGTATCAAATAGGGGCTATATCTCATCATTACCAAAACCAACAAAATTCTGATGACAAGGTTCGAATTTCATCAGTTCTGGTAATGATTATAAACAGGATGGTCAATTAAAACAAACTGAAGTTTGAAGACAAAATATATTAAAGTTGGGTGACAAAAGATCATACTGATTTAGTGCAATATTATTTATTGTATGTTTGATTCTCATTTTTTTCAAAATACATTTTTATCTCTCTTCTTTACAACCACACATTTTTAATAAAATTATATTACACGCAAATTAAAAACTTTTTTTCCCCTTTTTAACCACATATTTTCTATCAATTTACTATCTCAAAATACATTCTTCAAAATCATGAGGCTCAAACACCCCCGAGAGCATCCAATATCAGCAGTATTTGATTCCGGGAAAGTTAAAACAGGAAGAAACTGGGTAGGAAATAGACACGATCAGAAAAAGTTTACTCCGAAACTCTTAATTACACCTTTTTTTTTCTTTTTTTTTTGACAATAATGTATAAGTTGTGAGGATATAATCCAAATAAAATGTAAAAACTGTGGAGGAAGAATAACGGTCGAAGAGAAGTGAATCTCTAGTGCCAGAATGTTACCACGGCAAAGAAATTCTGAAATTGCCACTCTCAATATCTACCATCCACATCAAAGCCAGCCCCAGTCCACCCGGGTGGTGCCGAACCTCTGCCTTTGAGTACTGCTCCTATTCCCCTTCCTCTCCCGGGGTTCATAGTTTTCTTCTTCCCTCTTCCGTCACCATCAAGAGAAGGCTGTTGGTTCTGGCCATTTGTTTGGGGAACATTCCCTCGACTGGATGTAATAATAGCCAGTCCAGTTGCTGGTTCTGATGTACTTGCTGTGGAAGTATCCTGAGTCATACTATGCTGTGCTGGTCCCCTTGGATTCCCATCCTAAACATGAGATTCAAGACAGAGTCCAGAATTTCTTAGGGGACATGATGTTCATGAAAGAGTTATCTCCTTTTACTTTCTAAATACTTGCTTATCTATAAATGGAGTTATTTTCGCTACAAAAATGACACCAATCACCAATGCATTACACAGCTATGAACAACAAAAACTCGTAAAATGAAATGACTAGTTGGTGGTGGTGAGGTGCAATTGTACACTACTGCTTCGAGATAATTGCTATAGTGCCTAAAACATTAAAACACAAAATGGAGATGGGTTGCCAGTGGCTGGGGGAAAAATTAAACAAATTAACACCTCAATAAGAATACAAGAGTTGGAGAAAAAAATTACATCTATATGTATACTTTTATGCAAAGTTCTCTTTCAAATAATAAACTGTTGTCTTGTTCTTCATTTGTCATCGCAAGAACAAAATGATTTGAAATGCCTTCATCATGACGAAGAAATGATAGGTGTGATATACTAAATGCCAAGGCAACTCTAACAAGCTTGCTGGAATAAGAAGGTATTGAATAAATTAAATTACTTCAGCAAACTTAAATTGATGAAAACTTTGTTAACTCGAAATTTGAGAGGTTGAATTTAGATGAGTTTTCCCCTACAGTTCGGAATTTTTATTCTCTTCTGTCTCAGACACCACACACATATTATATCCTTCATATGGAGAAGAAGGACAATAGATATATATATTAGAGAATATCTAATTTATTCAGTTTCCATGCTTATTCAGTTTCCATATATAACCCACATATAATTCGGGATTGTGTATAGTTGTAATCTTCTATAAATACAAGGCAATACAGATGAGAAAATTCATTCAGCAAAATCAATTTGTCAATAGAATCTTCTCGACTACAGTGAATTCTAGACCTGAGTCATTACAAAAATCCATTATAGGAAACAAAGGCTCAAGAAATTGACTGATCAAAACATATAATCACATCTGCAATTCATATGGTTATGGAGTGACAAGTGGGTATCCAGCATTACCTCAAAAGTTAGTTTAATAAAGATGAATAACGAGATTAATGTGATACACTATAATTATCATACAACAGAAATGATTGGTTTTCTCCCCATTAGTACATTTTAGATCAAACCTTGCACTACGTTTCTTACGAAGAATTGGAATGACTTCCAAGCATACACTGCATCACTTCTACCCCCATGGGTCACTATGTCAATATCAAAGGATTTAAATTCTTGTACAAATAGCATCCTGAAGTACACCAGTCAATTGAAGAAGAGGGAGCCTATTTTTTAGCGAGTGTATCATACTTTGAGACAAGTAATCATGTTTGTGTCTGCCCCCGTTTGCATACTTGGTTTTAAATTTTAGAGAATGTATTCGATCTAAAAGTCTATATGTGTGTGTGGTTGCGCATAATTTCATAAAAGGAAGGCTTGGGAAGGTAAGCTTATGGGGAAAGCTTATCTCTATACTTTCATCACTTACCATGCACCAGACAGGCAAATAGTCCAAAGAAAAACTTGTTTAATATGCACATTTTTGTTTTGTATTTCACCAAAGGTCATGCAGAACAACGTGTCCAAATAGAAACAGCGTGTGACCGTTTAGGATCCATCTTTTTTTCATAAAAATTCAAATTGCTAAGATATAAGACCATGAAACTTAAAACTGGAAATTGGAAATACACTTATATATCTATGGAAATCCCATAAAGCGTCCGAGATGAAGACATAAGGGGAATGAAATCTTACAGAGGGTACATGAATGGATGATCTGCTCGGGTTTAAAGCCTCCAGACGCCTTTTCAATTCTTCCAATCTAGTATACTGTGTGTAGCTACTTTCCTGAACCTGTAGAGGAGAATTACCTCAAGTAAATATAAGATAAACTGAACAATATGAAGACTCAGTAAAACGAGATATCGACCAGATTATTCAAGTCTTCACAAAGCTTCTGTTTAATTGCTTCTTCATCCTTTACAGCTTTCGATGCTGCTTCCCAGGCCTAGTAACCAGCACAATATTCATCAGGGAAACAAATTAAATACAATAAATGATAGTACAGGAGATTGAGAAACCAGGGGAACTAGGAACATCTCCCGTGAGGAAGGACAGGAGATAAAGTGGACATTAGGGAGATAAACTAAACAATCTATTTCATATAAATACAAAACCTTTTTTATTTGAATAACATAATGAGGAATTACGATAACTTTGACATTCATGTCACAATAAAAAATGATATACCATTAGATAACAAAGATTTACATGGTAAAAATGCAAACTAGGAACCTCCAAAATTTTCAAATAAAGTAATCCAATAAACTCATTACAGATTTATTTGGCTTAATTCAGAGTGAGAAATGTGACATTGATATGCATTGAACTTTTTCTATTGATTGTTCATAAAAAAGTGAATGCCTCTCAGCTCTAATTTTTCAAATTCAGAGCTAGTTTGATCTCCATTATTTTTAAAATGCATTTTTCTCTCTCTTATTTTCAACCACACATTCTCCATCAAATCACTGTTTCAAAATGCATTTTTTGCAAAAAATGGGGCTCAAACATGCTCTCGATTAATTTATAATTGTTTAAACGACTAAATTGAATACAATTAAAATTATAAAGAATTGAATTGTCATTTTGTAAGTGGTAAGTGACAAGCTAACACATATAATGAAGACAATAAAACAGTTTCTTGGTGTGTCGGGTAACGAAATGTACTTAAAACATTCCAATTTCTTATTCTGAGCTTTTTGTTTATCCTTGTATTTTGCTAAAAAAGCATGTAAAACTGAATAAACAAGGATCCTTGAAATAGTATGTTTTTATTCACTGTATAATTTATGCACTATACTTGTGTAGGTGGATCCCACCCTTTCAACAACCCAAGTCCAATCCATCTATATAATCACTAAAGACAATATAATGTTTTATTCATTCATGGATGTATCTTGAATAGCAATAAGTTGATTTCTGAAACGAAAAAGGGTAGCATGCCTAAGTACTGCATATATATGACAAAGATGCAAGATTAGCTATTCATCAAAAAAAAAAAACTGACCTGTTGTGCTCGTTCTTCATTCAGCTTGGCAACCCGAATTCTCTCAGTTGACAATTCTATTTTCTTTCGCATGTGTTCAAGAGCTGATATTGAACACAAGCAGCAATGATCTCTCAGTTAAAATCAACAAAAAATGAATATTCTTAGAGGAAGTAGGAATACCAAAGCACATACCAGCTTTCTTTGGTCCAGAAGTAAGCTTCATCTCCATTGTAAGATTTCCCAATTCTCGTTCAACATCACGAATCTTGGAATAATTTTCTTCAATGTATCTAGGCAGATGTACCAGAGATTATATGAATATCACCAAATTAGAAAAATTAACATCTAAAGATAACTAATACAATTTCTAAATATCCAACCATTATATAGCAAAAATTCTGATGCAGTTGGCAGTCATAACGGAATGTGCAATTTAGGGGAGCTATTCAATACTGGGAGGTCAAGAAGGTTTCCAACCGCATCCTATGCTTCAAAGTATGAGGACTGGGGGGAATTCAGACAATACAGTGGTACAAAAGGCGTTGGAGAAGGATAATTCACCGCCATATCTCATAATGGAAACAAAAGTGAAGGTTTCCACTTTCTGTGAGGGTTACATGGGAAGATAGGACCTGAAAAAACTGACTTTCTTCATCTAAAAATCACTAATAGTATTAGGATGTTTCGTGCATCAGAATTGTATAGATTACAGATTGGATTTTCGACTGAATTGTACCACTGGAAGTCATTATCTTGTATCTTCCAAGTACGAGTTTTCCCCTTTTCTTATTCAATAAATTACTGATTTAATAAAAGATTTAGAACCTCCACAAATGAAATGTATACGGTCTAGCAGCACATCAACTGGCATATAGATTCATGATTGATGGCTATGTGTAATGGCAAGATTTGATATTGTATCTATTTCTTGCAACCTCGTTTTGGGGCTGCAACATAAAACTGAATTTCTTATTAATCCACCGTGCAGGTAATTATTTCTCACTATAAGCAAGAAGTTCCAAAGATAGTAATCTTCATTAAGTTCATCCTAAATTTCTCCACATACTTTATTATTATGAAATAAAGAACTGCTTTACTAATTTTTCAATATGAAAAGCAATTAAATGTGCCATTGGAATAAAAGTGCAATATAAAATATATATACTCATATATTAGGTGCAAGGGACCTCAATTACCGGCCTGGTTTCTTCTGTATGTCCCTCTCTCTAACGCGCACACCTCCCTTCTCTATCTTTCCTCTCCTAGTCTCCTGTATTCCTATCCCTCCACTCATTTTTTTTAACTCAAAAAGATACTAAACAATATCTCCTCACCCCCACCCAAAAAACACAAGTTGTGGCCATCTGGTTCTTCTACTCGTAATTTCAAATGAGCTCAAAAACTTATTAGGGAATTCATTGAACTCCAAAAACTATCAGAAAATCAAAGCAATCCAACATATCCTGCACAGTGCATATCAGTTTTTGAAGTAAAGTGCACGCATCAAGTGCATTTCGTCTGCATAGTTGAGATAAAGGCAACAAACTTTGAAGTAAAAAGAAAGGATAAAAGGCAACAATGTACGAAAATTTAACTGGTAAAAGAAATTTATCGTTAATGTACATTATTCAAAAACAGAAACAAGTTAAGAAGGAAAAAAAAAAAAAAAAAGTCAACTTACTTTCTCAATTGAAGTTGCTCTGCTTCTATTATCTGCAAATCAATGCAACAACAAATATTATATAACTAATTAATCATTGTACATGTGGTGTCTGTGTTTATATTATGAGAAGACCTTTTCCGTGTAGGCGATAACAGGAGATTCTCGGGGGACTCCGTCGGGTCCGATCTCCGGAAGCAACATTGGCCTTGCATTGTCCGCATTCGGACTCGAATTCGAATTCGCAGCCATTTGAATGGATCACACTTAGTGATCAAGCAATCAAATTCTTCGTTCGGTTAATTCGTCAATTTGATGATTCAAACTTGAAGATAGAGAGAGAAGACTGAGAAGTTTTAGGCTTCCAATAAACACAGATTCATCAGATGTACCGGTTAATATCTCCGGTGATTTCGCCGGACGGTGACCGTTTTTCTTCTGTTTTGCTGATTTGCGCGATTGTGGAAAGAAAGTAATCGCGTTGTGATTCGGAAAGCGCGCCTCGGGAAAGTCTTTCAGAGAACAAAAAGCGTGCCACTGGCTTAGATGAGGTCACAGTTGTAATGTTGTATAAGCTAGGGATTTTTAAAATATTTTTTTTCCCAAACTCAAACAATAAATTTATAATTTCTTTTTTTTAACTTTTTAACCATACATTTCTCAAAAAATTACTTTTCACATAATCATTTTCAAAAAAAATTAAGCTATTTGTACAACTCGATTGACACCTTGGTTGATAGATTGATGACGTGAAAGTGTTATAATTGGTGGATTAAATGTGTGCAATGTGAAAGATGATGTAAAATCATGCCAAATATAAATTCAATAAATCAAGTTGTACACTTGATTTGTTTGTATCATTGTACTTTCTAACAATGCATTATTGTATCCTGAAACTGATTGAACATGCAATGAACAGGGCCGTACCTGTGTTTCGTGAGGCCTGAGGCGAACTTCAGAATTTGGGCCCCTAAATTATAGCAGACAATCCTTTTTTTTTTTTAAGAGTCTTACGGAACTAAATTTG